>RJWH01009176.1:0-24604 GCA_004363575.1 Solenodon paradoxus | reverse complement strand
CTCCTCCTCCTCCTGCTCCTCCTCCTCCTGCTCCTCCTCCTCCTCCTCCTGCTCCTCCTCCGGCTCCAGGGACTCCACCTGTCACCTAGGGGCTTGCAGCATCATTCCTTCCCTCTCTCCACTATCTCCACATATGTCTCTGGGTCTCACTTGCCCCCATAAGTTTCAGTAAGTTGTAGTTTTGTTTTCATCTCAAGTTATTTTCTAAACCCCTTTCTAATTTCTTTTTTGACCCATTGGTGGTCTTAAGAGAATGTTGTGTAATTCCCATGTGTTTGTAAATTTCCCAAGATTTTCTTTAGCTATTGATGTCTACTCTCCATTATAAATGAACAGGTATTTTGTATGATTCCAACTTTTTAGGTGATTAACATTTTCTTTGTGGCTGGTATCTGGTCGGTCCTGGAGAATGTCATCTGTGACGCAGAAGAATGTGTGTCTCACTGTTGTTGGGAAGAGCTCTGTGACCTGTGTTCCATCCGGGAGGCTTGTGTTGGTCAAGCCTGGGTTTGCTTTCTGGCCTGATGGTTTAATCTGTGACCAAAAGAGGGCGGCTGGCGCTCCGGCGGTGACTGCCGGACTGTCTGTTTCTGGCTTTAGTGCTGTGCTGACATGCACTGTAGGTGTGGAACTGTTTATGCTCCGTCTTCTGCTGCGATTAGCCTTTCATCATGTGCAGCCTCCTTCCTGTCCCTGGAGCCCTGCTTAACCTAAACTTGATCATGAACTTTTCTATACGTGAGGAGGGCGCTGCTCTTCCCTCCTGGGATCCATGTTGCTGACACAGACCCTCCCTGCACCGTCCTTCAAGGTCCTTGGACGGGGTCAGACACAGACCCTCCCTGCACCGTCCTTCGGGGCCCTTGGACAGGGTCAGGCACCTACACAGCCACTTCCAAACAAGCCAGCTCTGCGTTCTCGGGTTCCAGGGAGACACTGGGAAATGGGTCGTCTGCCCTTCCAGACCGGAACCGCCACAGTGCTGGGCAGATACTGGGTCTCATACAAGTGACAACTATCACCAACCTTTGAACATCTGAAGGGTTTTTTTGCCTAGTTTTTTATTGTTTGCTGCAAATTACTGACAGGTGTCCAGAGCTCTGCCAACAGAGCCTGCTTCCTGCCGATGTTCATGCACAAGAACGGGAACTGGGATGGCCCTGGCCTGTCGCTCTGTGTGACAGCCCCCTGGGACTCCTTTTTGAGGCAAATCTTGTAAACAGATCTGCAAAAAGGCAAAAAAAGAAGCAGTCACTAATTCACAACCTACCCCAGGGAATATTATATCAGTTTACCATGTTTGAGGGAAATTATTCTTTAAGCCTCTATCCCAGAAGGAGACTTGAAAATGACCAAGAAAAAAAGGGGGGAAAAAAGCACTGAAATATTTTTCCAAGAGTGAGATGTGAGAAAAAATGAGGCGGGACTTTCTCATGGAAAAGACAGTGAAGTAGTAATAGCACAAGAAGTTTACGGTGCTCTTCATGGAAACACTTTCTTCCAGCACACTTCTACATCAGATTTTAAGAGAAATGGGAAAAGAAGTAGTATGATCTCCTGCAAGATTTCTCTGCCACCCTTCCTCCCCGGCGGTGCTGAGGTTAGATCAGTGTTATCACCTCCATAGGGTCTCGCTTCCATCTAAGTCGGCCTGAAAGTTTGTAGAAACCACGCTACGCGCTTGCAGTCTGTCACTGTCTCCTGTGTCGTGAGTGCTGGGCGCTCTAGCGTCCTGTCAGGTCTGAGTACCTTTAGTGATGTGAGGGGTAGGTGATCACATAGGAGCCTGCTTGAGAGAGAGAACACAAGAGATTAACTCAGACAGCAGTTTTCAGGGTTGGCTTGGAAGAGGTGACGGGGACAGTCCCACGTGCCGCCATCAGATAGGTGTCGCATAGCGTCTCAGGGCCAACGTAGCCGTGCCCAGAAAACCGGCGATGTGCGTGGCGGCCGTCCCGCCGCTCGTGCTGACCCCCGGGAAGCAGTCCGACATGTGGCGCCCCCAGCACATGCGTTCGTGTGTGTGGGTCGGGCTGTGCTGTGGGAGGGAAACGGAAGGACTCGGTGACGGGGGCGGCTAATCAACGGCTGTCACCGGGACCCACAGATGCCATTCAGCTGTTGACACGATGCGATGGATGGAAATTTCCCGTAATCGCACGTTAACACAAAATCAAGGGAAAAAGAAACCTTCGCAGACTCACAGGACAGAGGATTCGAGATCTGTAGCAGCAACGCAAGCAGGTTGTGTTGTGTTGACTGAAAGTCAGCAGCAGAGACCCTGGAAAGGGTTTTCTTCCCTTGCGGTTACACCTGGCCTAGAGTTTTAGTGTTTCAATCTTAAAGCATTTACTGTTGGAAAAATATCCCTGGACACACACAGCGTTTGGATCGATAGAGCTGGTGACATGAAGATAAAACAATAACGCTCCGAGATGGAGTTCTGGGTGGAGGTTGACAGCGAGAAAGCCTCGCAGACACAGAGGTGACCACAAAGGGTGGGAAAGATGTAGCTCAGGTGTCCAGACCAGTGGGGTCCAGAGCAAACGAAGCTGGGCTCACAGAGCAGGCTTCCCGGTGCTCTGAGTGTCGTTGGGTCAGGACATCTTCTCATTCTAGCTGTGAACTGCGCTACAACTCAGAGAACGTTGAAGAGGCTCGGAATCTAATCTGCAAGGAGCTGTAAACACGTACGCGATGCTTACGATGCGCTAGGCCTGTTCCAGATGCTTTACAGGTGTCGCCTTGTTTGACGCTCACGGTAGAAAGAGGGTCGTGACCCTTTCACTCACATAAAGCAGAGAGATGGGTCACTGTCCGAGCCGCAGCGTCTGCCTGCCTCCTGGACACTGAGCGCCTGGAGGCTGGCCCAGCACCTCAGAGAAGACGGACAAAGGTTCTGCAGCAGCTGGTGGACGCGGGGCTGAGCGCTAATGGCGTGGAGGGGAGCTCCTAGAGGTCAGTAAAATTGCGTTGCTGATGGCAGACACTCACATATACTCAGTGTAGACACACTCTTTGCAAGAAGAAGAAAATTGTTCATGAATTTCATAGCCCTGAGAATTAACATCTTCTCATGTTGACAGATGGGCCTGCTGAGAAACGTCACATAACCACCCTGCTTTGAAAACCACTCCAGGGTGGGTCAAGGTCATCGGTGTCTAACTTAGACTGCAGCATCTCCAGCCTTGCTCTGCGATGTGTTGTGAGATTGTCTAAATAAAGATAGTATCTAAGACATGGAGGCGTCAAACACTATATTTTTTTCTTCTAAAGTTATGCAATGAAGAAAATGCAGATGGGTGACCCTCGCTGGGGGCTCGCTCCACAAGATCGAATCCCAGCGAACAGAGTTTCAGTTCCCAGGAGTGTGCGGTCGCCGCAGTTTGGTCGCCCTCCCCCGGTGCCCGACATGACGCCGGCGGTGTTGGCCCCCCACGCGCCTCTCCTTGAAAGCGAGCAGAAGTTCTGAATCCAAGTGACCCGTGTTAGTTCCCTTGACTCGGTGACTTCACAGAGCCAGTGGTGACGGACACCCTGTGGCCAGGCTGCACCAGAGACAGACTTCCAGCTTGAGGATCCCGCTTGGCCGGGACGAAGCAGCACCCTGTGAGGGTGGTGTCTGAAGATCACAGGACACTTTGAAGCCGTGACTCAAAGAGCGAGAGTGATCTTCAGTGGCAGCCGGCTAGTGAACAGGCCCTCACTTCCAACCCCAGAGGAGTGCGTTTCATCAGCTGCCCGGAGGACCTTGGAGGAGCGTGGCAACCTGCAGTGAGATGCATAGCCGACCCGAAAACCAGGCTCCTGCCTGCGAGACTCAGTCATGCCAGCCTCCCGGAGCCCCGGCCTCTAAACCTGTGGGGTTTGAAATTCCTAACTTTGTGTTCATTTGTCATGCAGTGACAGGAAGCTAATACAAGTACTGCAAGTGAAGGGATCACATCAGAAAAGGAAAGAAAACAACACACAGCTCCATTTATTTTTACAAATATTGTGACAAACTCTGATAGATTATTAAAGTTGCTTCGGTGGAAGGTAGCCAGTGTTGGCATTAATGTCTCAAAACTTGGAGCGATCCATCATTGTTTTACCTGTCAGGTCTGCTAAATCATCTTCGGCATATCATTAAATGCTCATTAAATGACCATATGCATCTGCTGCTATGCAGGGCGCTGCTCCCCCAAATCAAGATCAAGCTGGAAAATCGCAATCTGTGAAAAAGGAAATGCTGAGCTTCTACCTGCGCAGGGCTGACTTCTCAGGATGCGCCTCCCTCCCCGAAGCTTTGAGGTTTCACGCGGTTTCAAGGCAAGTTTTTCAGTGGACATGCCAGCACCCCATCCGTGTGATCCCAGTGCCCATAAATGAGATCCAGGAATTTGTTCTTTTTAAAGCTCTGTAGACCCCTGTCTACAGACGGGGGAGCCCAGCAGTGACAGCTGAAGCTGTATTTTCGGGCTCTGTCATGGCTGACTTTTCAAGTCATCACTTGTTTTCCCCTCAGTTATTTCAGAAACTGTTTGTAAGACACTGGTGATCCAGAGAAGAAGAGAACCTGCCCCTGCCCTCCAGACTCTCACATTCTGGGACACGCACTGCCATTCCGCGTTAAACCGGTAAACCATCATTTGAGCACATGGGCAAGGCACGCAGTCTCCTGCGGTAGGACCCTGGGCAGGGAGCTGAGAGAGGAAGCAGCGCTCGAGGGAGACAGCACATCTGAGTCACTGGACCCTGTTTTTGGAGACGCATTCCCAAGGCCCGAAGGCGGAATGGTGCTGTGGCTGAGTGTGCTCGCACGGGGGCTGTCCTCCAGCCCCCCGATTCCTGTTGTCCGGTTTTCTCCTTGCTCATCAAGTAAGAAGATAGTGACTACCCCGCAGAGGTGACGCAGTTACAGCGGGTGACACTTAGTGTGTCTCCTGCCGCAGGTGAGGATGGGTCCATCTGGATGGTCCGCCGGGGCGTCGTCGAGCTCTCCGTTGCTGCCCCAGAGTCCGTCGTGGGGTGACCCTGTGCAATTGCCCAGCAGACAGCTGAGGCAGGACGTGTCTGCAGAGGTGCTAAGTGGGTCTGGGGCCAGAGGCTGAGACACAATTTCAGGGGCGCACTGCCACTGCGAGGGGTCCACTCTGCAGAGAGAGGAGAGCGTCAGTGTCGCCTGGGCGAGTCAATTTGCAGCAAGGAGGTATTTTCAGCAAGTTTTGAGGCTCAACTGAGCATTTACCAGAGAAGAAAAGTAGCTATGAAAATCAGATATTCAAAAACAAAAACAAAGTCGGAAACACTACAATCTTGAATTGTTTTGTAAATGTCTCAGAAGCCGTGTCCTCGTGTAATGTATATATGGATTTTGTGAATATGGGTATTTTCTCTTCTTGATAACAAGTCCCAGTTTCCAAGAAATTTGAATTTTGCTCATTTTCTGTGGCATGAATATCCGGTGGGAATCATTCACTGTAATGATTGAATTTCTCCCCTTTTTTTCCTGCTTGTGCCACCGTCTTTTTGTTTGCTTTAGCTCTTTCTGTGATCTCTAGATTTAATCAAGATTCTAAACGTGCTTTACTTTCTGAGGATTCTATTATACAAAATTCAGAAACGCTCTGGCCAACTCTTGATCATATATCATAATATACTTCCTCCAAGGAGATTCACTATGAATTAGAGAAAAACACACCAGGTTAGAATGAATTTCCTTCCTTTTTTCAATCAAGAAAGTGATGGTATCACAAAGCTTTGTGCTTGAGAAGTCACTCAAGGATGGAAGCATCCCGTTATCTGATGAAAGATTGTCATCCATCCACCTTGCTAATCAACTCAGGCCTGTCTCTGTGATGAGGATCGGGGATTTGTGTCAAGAGACGTGAGCGGCATTGCAGCAAGTTTCCATCTAGAATATACTCATGGAGCATCATGGAAATGACTGAATGCCCGCTCCCTGGGTGCAGACACGGCTGGCAGGCCTAGGCTTTGGGTGTCACTGACTCCCAGTGTTATCCTCTCCAGGAGTCAGACGCTGGGAGAAGACCCAAGCTGTGGAAGAGAACTAACTGCTCTCAGCGCGGTTAGTGACTCTGGATCACAGGACTTCTCCTAGTCAAGTAAAACACAGTCTTGAAAGCAAAGTTTGTAGCTGTTCCGCTATGTGATTCAGGTAGTGACAAGGGATTTGAAGAGTGGGGTCCTTTCTCCAGACTTGATTTCCCGAGTGTGCAGATGATTCATAAACTCGATCATTCAGGGCACTCAAGGGGGAGCATAATGCGTCATCTCTGGAGCAGCTCACCAGGTGCTGGTACCTGTCCATGTTCTTAAATTCCCCCAGGAAATGCGCTTGCGACCTACAAGCAGTGCTTCCAGTGCCATGCAAAATGGCGGGATGCAGCCTGGCGCCAGACTGGCGTTCCCCCGATGACATCTTTCTGCCAGACCTGCGGGTTTCATTGCTTAGCACTAAATACTGAAGAATCCTTTCAGAAAAATATGGACTGCACACCTCCTTCCCAATCAAAGCCTGAGTGCATTTAAATAAATATCTGAGACTAGTCAAATGTTTTAAATACAGAACGTAATTATAATAGTTTACAGCTCAGCTCCTTTATACTTGCGGAATTTTATTTTTGCGGCTGTCATCGCGGAAGACTTTTAAATGTCATTTTTAAATAGAACTATGTAATTTAAAGTGCAGATGCAAACATGAATTAAGATCACTATTTAAATGTGTGTAGTATGTTTATTTTCTCCGTAAGATTCACAAATGCGAAACTAGACCCATTACCCGCTATTGGCAGTGATTGATGACTTGTAGCAAGTTGCTTTAATCAGACGTTTGACAGAAACGTTAGCACACTGGTAAAATTCTGCCCAAAAGTAACTCCATTCCTGAAAACATGGTAACTATATTGTTATTAAAGTAAGAAAATATATTTTAAAAACTGTTACCGTATTTTGACTAACTGAAAGCTGTATTTTGAGTTATCCTTGAGATGTAATTATGGAGTCAATGCATATATTGAGATAAAAAATTTTCAAAATTCAAAGGGCTTAATTAGAGCTCTTCAAAATGACTGCCATTCTCCTTCCCTGCTTTATAAAATAATGTACTCCATTTCATATTCCTCATTTGAATAGTGGGCATTTAAAATCGCCCTAAGGAAGTGAGCTCACTGTGTTTTCTGAGTTTCTTTACACCGCATTAGGCTAGATGTTGGGTTTTTGGGCGATACACTTCCAACCCAGAGCCTCTGTAATTCAGTACGACAGTGGGTATCGTAAGTAACTGTATTTTTGAAATCAAGAGAAGGGGTTTTGACCAATTTTTCTAAGGAGAAAGAGGAAGAGGCAGAGACACGGGGACATGTGGTTTTCTGCTCAGGCAATGTGATGAGAAGTGTCTGTCTGTGAAGCTCAGTAGAAAACTTTTCGGTCACAAGGTAGCCACCCGCTTCTCTGAGAGCTGGGAGCACAAAGCGAAGGTGTGTGTCTGTGTGTCTGTGAAATGCCCCTGACTGCAGTGGACCATCTCGCGCACATCTTCCTTTCACTCCAGACGTGACTGCAGACAAGACAAAGAGGGGACCCCAAACTTAAGTTCTGTAATGAATGCTGGTAGGTCCTAGGGAGCGAACAGAGCATATGCCGTTACTCAGGGGAATCATACCGGTCTTGCATGGAGTCTTTGAGATACCCAACTAGCTTCTAAAATCTCCTCATTTTCTGTAAAATAATTGCTTTCTCCCCCATGAAAACCAGAGTCGCAAGGGGCCTGCATCCCGTCACCAACGCCACAGTATCTCTGCTGTAACGTGTGCAAGTGGTGAGACGATGGTGCTCCCTGCCTGGAGGAGGACATCGGAGGACGGTGGTGTGAAACCACTGTGGTTCCAGGAATCACCTCATCTTACGCTGCGCTCTTCCAGTGTTGACACTGTCAGACACTTTTAGAACAATAATTGACACCAAATGGTGATAGGGGAAGAAAGTTACAGGCAGTTTTAGAGACAAGTTGCCAATTATTTATCCCCAAATGTATCTTCGTTGTTGTGGCTTCTTCAGTGAAATTAGTGGAACCAAGCAGAAAGACAGCCAGGATGCCATAACATACCCACACACTGTATGGACTCATTCTAGCCGACCTCGTGCAATACAATTTTTACTTTCAAATTTGCATGATAAAATTGCATTGGTGTATATGAAAAAATAACTTCCTAAGCCCACCTCCCTGCCCTCTTCCACTGACTTCTGATTTCTTATAGTTTCCATTCTGCCTGTCTGTTATACTTATTTTCTTCTGACTTTTTCTATTAGACTTTCAGTATAAAAATAACGATACTGGTGTAACTGTAGCAGATTACAACATCTGTCTTGGGGACTTTTTCCATTCAGAGCTTCTCCCGTTCCAATGACTCTAGCTGGTTCCCTGTCACCTCCTATTACATCCCCAGTGTCTTCCCTTCGTGAACTTGACCACAGTGGAAGCTGCTGAGAGAAATGTTTTGTCTGAGCTGGCTGTGTCTTGGAGGGATACAACAGCCCCATCACAATGATGAAACTTGAGGTTGGGTTTTCTGCTGATTTTCAATAAAGGAAAACAGAGCCTGTTCTGCCTCGCGCAAGAGCGAGTCGGTTGGTACTTATGCATCGTTTTGCTTCAGGCACTGAGAGAGGAAATAGAAGTCATGTCAGAGGTGCTAGGCCGGTGTTCATGTTTTTATGAAGAAGTTTGTTGGAAGATAATATTCAGCATTTAAAAGCACATGGTGTAGAAGCCATCGATTTAAGAGGTCAAACTGATGGAAAAAGGGTTGCTGTCCTTTGGACCATCCCAGCTGGTGGGTACACTGCCAACTGTGAGCCCCATCCTTGCAAATCATTGTTTTTCTGAAAGTGTGCTGCTCACTGGGGAGTAGTTTTTGTCTACGTTCTTTCACTGTCCCTTGGCAATTGTCCCCTGAGTGCTTAGTGCGGAAATCCTGGGACTGAATGGAAGATGCATGATTTGTGTGATACCCACTCTCAGCCCAGAGAAGCATTAGGCCGGGGGTTCCGTTCCAGAAGCGCCCCGGCTAGCTGACTCGGGCAGTTTCCTCGGCCTGTCGGAGGTGTCCATCTCCATTCCAAGTCGGAGAACAGAATGAGAGGCTTGTTTCTCCTTCCCTGTCTGCTGGTATCCGGCAGAGATTCCATAAAGTTCTTCCAGACAAACTGGCAGCAACAACCTGGGGTGTGAAGGAGCCAGGTAGCCAGGAGGCTGACGTGCAGAAGGGCTGTGACTCTTGACGAGGTTCTAAAGTGCATCTGAAAGACGTGTGACCCTGCTGGCCATGGGGGAGAAGCGTGGCTTGGACCCATTCTTTCAATAAGCAAGTGTCCTATTTGGCAAAGTGTCTATGTTAATGCTTGCTCTCTGCACGATCGAGAGAGGGGACCGTAGTTAGCAGTGAGTGAGGGATAGATCCGACTAGGAGACTCAGAAATGCCAGGTCCTAGCTCCTCAGTGGAGTTAGTCTCTAAGGATCAGCTACCCCGCCTGCATCCAAGAAAGCGTGTGGAACCTGGTGTATCTAATTTTGTTTAAGTAATATTTATATACAATGAATATATAATGATTATTCCAATCAAGTCAGCAGTTCAGTATCCCTTCACATAGTTCTTTCTTTTTTTTGGTGGTGTTGGTGAGAACCCTTAAGTTCTACTCTCAGCAAATTGCAAGTGTCTGTAGAGCTGTATTATCAGCTGTGATCACCATGCTGGACCTCGGAGTCTCAGAGCCCAGAACTGAGTATTTGTAGCTTTTGATCAAACCCCACAGGCAAACCCGTTTCTCCTGCCACAACCCCTGGAAGCCGTCCTTCTGTCTTGGTGAAGGACTTTTTTAGATTCCCCATGGAAGTGAGATCTTTCTGCATCTTCTTCATTTATTTCACTTACATAATCAGTCCTTCAGGTTCATCCCTGTCATCACAGATGGCAGGATTTCCCTTTTTATAGATCAGTAATATTCTGTGGAGTGGACGTGCCTCCTTTCATCTGTGATGGATGCTTCCCTTGTTTCCATGCCTTGGTTGTTTTGAATAAGGAGGTAATGAATACGAGATTGCAGAGACTTTCCCTCCACCCTGTTCTCATTCTTTTGGATAAGCGCCCAGAGGTGGAACTGCTGGACCAGTTGACATTCTATTAAAGCAACTTCACACTGGTCTCCGCTGTGACCGCAGAAATTTGCATTCAGACCCAGTGCGGTTGTTCCCTTTTCTCTGCATACTCCTGGCTCTTGCTCTTTGTTTGTCTTTGGCCTCTTTTTGTGTGAGGAGAGTGTGGGATGCAAGAAGAGGACTCTACTCATAATGGAGAGAGAGTTGCTAAGAGCGAGGATTGAAAGCAGGTTTACACTGCGCGTGAGACCCCGGGAAAAGTGGACACCCTGGGCCTCACGGTCATCAGCAGGTCCCCTTCAGCATCGCAGATGTCATTGTCCACGGAATTGATTAAGCTTTCGAAGTCAGTTTTAGAAGCGAACGAGTTTCTGTCTCTGTGGAAACACAGTGGACAGGGAGAGACATCCTGATAAGAGGTTCTTGCAGGAATGGCTGTGGGCACGGATGCAAACAAAGGGCCGACTTTAGAAAGCTGGAAGAAAAATCAAAAATGGGAAAGGACAGAGACTGAGGCAGTTTCACATGTCATTATCTTTTGAGGTTTAGTGACTGTATAAAGACAAAGCATAAGCCCGAGCTGATGGGAAATACTCGCTTATAAAGCTGGTTTAAATGAGACCCTGAACAGAGCCACGCTGACGACTCACCATAATTAAGCGGAGTCTGAAAGGCAGGCTCTAATTGTCGAGATGCTCTGAAGCATGTTTACCGTCTGTGGTAACGAAAATAGAGCCATCAATATGGTAATTAAAGGGTTATTTTTTTTCCATCTTTCATATTTAACGATGTTATTTATTACTCAAGATCAACTGATTTCTTTGTGATCTGAATGTGGCAGTGAAATTTTCAGTTTTCCGCGGAAGAGGATGTTGGGTGTGGGTCACCGGCCCCTGGTCCCCGTTGCACGTCGCCTCCGCTCTCTCAGATCGCCTCTGGGTCGCGCCTCGGCCCGTTCCAAGTCACGCACGGGGAATTCTGAACGTGCCCGGTGTTCAGATGGAAGCTCATCCCTGGAAACGACCAGAGCGGCTTCACAACTACTTCACCCACAGAGCAATTGGTCTTTGGTCCTGTTTCTGGTGGGTCCCTCCCTGTGCTCAGACAGCAGCAAATGATGACGTGAAGAAGGAAGACGACACGGGGCAGCAGATCCGCGGTTTCTCACAGCAGCGCACGGCATTCAGCTGTGCAAACACAGCGTTGCCGTAGGTGTGAGTGAGCGCGTGTTTGCAGCTGCTAACCGGCGTCTCCCAGGTAGAATGCTGGCGAGCAGTGACCTCCGGGTGTGGAGCAGAAATTCTTCTTGGTTTCTGCTTGTGTTAGGTGATTCTGAATCTCAGCTCTCGGTCAGCGGTGATTGTAAAATAGCAAATGATCAGCATTTGTAATGAGTATATGTCTGTCTTTTCCTGCCATCTTCCTTTTATTCATTGTAATTTGCAGTTGGAGTAATGAAAGAACTTGTGTCAAAGGCCTTCTCTTCCCCCAGTTTCTAATGTTCTTCCTCATACTTGGCAGAGGCATGAATGACGTTTTAAACAAGCACACGTGACTAAGTATGTATCTGTATACGTCTATGCATGATTCTAGGAATACTTATGGTTGCCTGAATTAGCTAAAAACATTCTCCTTTCTTTTCCACCTTTTTATGTGAATCTGGTACGTTTTTCACTAGCTCCAGAACAATATGTGTTCTGCCGAGAAGAAAATGACTGACTTCTTTTCTTCCCTTTTTTGGAGCGCTCCTAAGTTTTATAAATAATAAGCCATTTGAGAACATTACTTTGCTAGACACGCTGTTTTAAAGTGAGTATTCATCATTTAAAGATGTGAGAGAGGTGAAATAGGATTTTCCTCCATTGACACAATAGGTGAGCATATGAATGGATTCCGGTGAATGGTAATTGTAGTAAATACATAGAGTGGCCGTATGATGAAGTGTAACGATATGTAGTGGTGTTGAACCGCCCTCGCTGCCCTGGAGAGTCCGCCCTGTCGTGGCTGCGGGTGGGCATGTGTGGGGCACGGGCTGTGATGGCACAGGGCCTCCTTCCAGTCCTCAGCCCCTTTTCTGCAGAAGGCACTTCTTTGGAAATAAGATCCGTGAAGATGTATCAGTTAATTTCGGTCCATGAACGAGTAGAAGGGACCCATGCTCACGTATGACTGGTGTTGATTAGAGGAGGGGACACACGCAGGAGAACAGGCCCAGGGGAGATGGAGCGACTCAGGGAAGCTCCGTCCACAGGCCACGGAGCCGCGTTACTGCTGTGAGACCCGGGGCTCGGGGAGGCCATGCGGGAGAGCTGTCCCGATTCCCCGGCCGAGTGGCCCTGCCAGCATGCTGGCTGTGGCCTTCAGGTTCCTGAGACGTAGGGGGTGTGTTTCTGTTGTTTTAAGACATCTCTTCACATAACAGCTATTTGAAATGAATATACCGTTTGTTAATATACTACACTTGCTCATATATTATACATATATGTGTATGAATATATATACACACACAGAGACATAGGATGATCTTGCGCACATTGAAGCTTTAATAACATCAGAAGTATGATTGATACACATTTCTTTAAAATATCAACTGAATGCAGGTGCGTGGCAGGACACTAAATCACCACAGAAGAGCCAGCATTTCTTTTTGCAAATAATGACTTGTAAGAAAACAGTCACATTACAAACACATTAGCAAGTATAAAAAGAAAAGAAAGGAAGAAAGAGCTCACCTCGCACCGGTGAGAATGGCCTCTGTAAGGAGAGTGGGACCATCAGGTGTTGACAGGTGTGTTGAGGAAAAGAAATTCTCTTATGCGGGTAGTGGGAATGTAAATTATTTTAAGCTGTAGGAAAAATAGTATGAAATAGCCTCAAAAAAATAAAGATAGAACTGTTACGTGATCCAGTAATCCCACTTCTAGGTATTTATCTAAACGATGTGAAAATGTGACTTTGAAAAGATAGGCCGCATTCACAGAAGCGCTGTTCGCTGTAGTCAGGAAATGGAAACAACCTGTGTGCCCTGGACAGATGGCTGGTGAAGAAGATGAGGTGTTGGTACACGATGGAATGCTCCTCAGCTATTAAAACATAAAGAAGTCTTGGCTCTCGTGTAACTCGGATGGAACCTGAGGTGATTATGTTCATTGAAATATGTCAGACACAGAACAAAAAATAACCAGCGGTTTCATTCAGACGTGGAATGTAAAGAAGCAAAGCTGACGCCGGAACACAAGAGCAAAACTCTTAAACTGAATTGAAACCTGTGGTCACCAGGTGTGACCTGGTCGGGTAGCAGTTAGGTCCACGGCCTGGGACCAGCACAGTCCACACATCCTGAGGACCGGGGTTCACGTCCCAGGCCAGAGGAACAACCAAAATGAGCAGCTAAATGAAATAAAGTGCTTTTTCCTCCTCTCCCTTCCTGCCTGCCTGCTCGTGAACAGAACAGAGTGAAGATTCCTGCCTTTACCTTCCCTTAAAAACAGACAACAGCCCCCGCAAAAGCTGTGGTCACAGGAGGGGAGACGAGAGGGAACTCGGGGCAGGGAGGCCAAAAGAGTTGCGGACTTAGAGCTCTGTGGGGAACAGAGTGGTACACATCTGTTCCAGGTGCAGATCCGTACTCACCTGATCCGGTTGCGGATCCGTAAGCACCTGTTCCAGGTGCAGATCCGTACACACCTGTTCCAGGTGCAGATCCGTACTCACCTGATCCGGTTGCGGATCCGTAAGCACCTGTTCCAGGTGCAGATCCGTACACACCTGTTCCAGGTGCAGATCCGTACTCACCTGATCCGGTTGCGGATCTGTAAGCACCTGTTCCAGGTGCAGATCCGTACACACCTGTTCTGGGTGCGGATCTGTACACACCTGTTCTGGGTGCGGATCTGTTCTCACCTGTTCTGGGTGCGGTTCTGTTCTCACCTGTTCCGGGTGCATATCTATACACACCTGTTCCGGGTGCGGATCTGTACTCACCTGTTCAGGTGAGCATCTGTTCTCACCTGTTCCAGGTGCAGATCTGTTCCGGGCAGCTTGGGGGCCGGTGGCAGTGAGATTCAAGAAGGAACTCTTGAGGCGTTAAGAAGAGCAGTTCACAGACTTATGAGAGATAGAAGGCAGAAGAAATAGCAGGAAGGAGAGACCCTCTGGGCCAGGAGGGCGCAGGTTTTGCTCTGAGATTCCCGCCTCTGTCGCCTCCTTGAGCTGAGGAAGTGCTTTTCATCATTGCAGACCGGGGGCTCTGGTGAGACCGGCAGAGGGACCTTCTGAGATTTCTCAGTTTAGTCCTGAAAGCCTCTGCCTCAGCCCTGCCTCCAAAAGAAATTCCACGTCCATTTGTTCATTCTGTCTTGTCTCCACCCTGCAGGTGTGTCGGTCCCATGGGGATTTTGGAAGTTTGCAGAAATGCCGAGACGGTAGATACGCAGCCTCCCCTCCTAAATCCCACCCCTACCCAACAAATTATTCTGACACATGTAATACTGTAATACTACATCAATTAAAAATAAATTAAAAAGATGAAAAGATATTTGTAAGTTTTAGTATTTTCATTTTTAAAGGAAAGGTGCCGACAGGAATGAAGGCAGGCAGGCAGGCGGGAAGACACAAGAGGAAGAAGCATTTTATTTTTTTTACTTAGTTGTTCATCTTGGTTGTTTCCCCAGACCCTGGACAGGAACCTTGAGCTGTATGCACATGGATTACGCTTAGTCAGAGGTGCTGGACACAACCACTGCTTGGGCATGTCAAGAACTACAACTTTTGAAAAGCAATTTTGAATTTTTCCAGCTTTATTGTGTTCAGGGGGACTGAAATACTTAAAATTAAAAATGTCATATCTGCAAAATGTATTATTCCATTTTGACTTCTGTTAGAAAGTTGAATTAAGCGTTGCTCTGACCTTTACAAAAGTATGTATAATGTACGAAAAATCTGTATCACCTACAACATGGCTTTTCCGTCTTCCGCTGAGTGGAGGTGATGAGGCTGAGCCGCCCTGAAACCTGTGGAAACCCCTGCCTCCCGGGAAGGTGTGGTGGGAGCCTGTGCTGCCAGGCTGTGGGGCAGTTGATGACCCAGTGGGAGTGACGCATCCACTTTGGGGTCCCACTGAGAGGTGCCAGTGTGTGCAGGCTGGGAGGGCATTCACTTCAAGGTCAGGCTTTCTGTGGGGCGGGGCCTCCTGGGGCTGGAAGTGGGTGGATCTAAGACGTGGGGGCTGGGGGGGTGGGATGAAAAGCCAGCAGCCTGCAGACTGCAGCTGGAACCCCCTTGCCCCCATGTTTCTCCTCTCCCTTTGTTTAGAACAAATTTTAAAATGCAGGGGCGAGGGAGGGGCTGCACGCACATTCCTGGGGCAAGAGGGAGGGTCCAGGAACACAACCTCAGGACCTGGAAAACAAAGAAATCCTTCTCTTTGGGGAGGGGAAAAACATACCCCCAAGGTCACATCATTCAGGATCTGCTGGTGAGGGAGGAGCAGGTGTCTGGGAAGGGACTCTCAGAGGTGCTGGACAAATGCCTCCTAGATCTGAGGCTCCAGCAGGACAGGACAGAGAGCCTCCCGCTGCCCAGGGTGACCGGAGTCAGCTCACAGATGCCAGCAGTTCAGAGGTGGGACGACCACCTGAGGCATCTCCTTCTGAGATGCTGACTGGATGGAGGACCCGGGGCTGAGGGTGGGGCAGGGGCCTGGAGACAAAGGGCAAACACAGTGACAGAAAGGCCCCTGGCATCTGGGGTTCATTGACTGGGACCTCATCTGCGGAAGCTGGACCCCCACTCTCCCATGAAGGTCAGTCAGCTGCAACTCAGGCCTGGAGAGAAAGGAGGTGCCCGCTGCTGTGCGGACATCAGTATTATTTACCTAAATCTGCATGGGCCCTTCAAAATGCCTGACTTTCAACCAGAAATTACAGCATAGACAAAAAAGAAAAGATCTCAACAGTAAAATGGTCCCAGAACTAGGTTCAAATATGACTCGGTTTTTGACTATCATAGTTCAATGTTAAATTATAATTTAAAATATAAATGATTAATTAAAGGCTCCAGTGGAAAATAGGCAGTGTTGGGGGAAAATTGCAGCAGAAAGATGGAATTTAAAAGAACCCCCTGGAAATGCTTGAAAAGAAAAGCATGGCGATGGAGATAAAGGCCTGTCTTTGGAAGACTCGGTCTGGCTTAGTGAGGAAAGACTACTGATTCCCTTGATGCAGTGAGAACCAACTGTAAATGCTTATTAAAATGCCACCCATATAAGAGGTGATTATATGTATGTGTGTGTGTGTGTGGGGGGGAGAGAGAGAGAGAGAGAGAGAGAGAGAGAGAGAGAGTTGAATTTTAAATAATAGTTATTTTCAATTTAGAATTTGCACTTCAGACAGGCTACAGCTTGAACTATTAAGTGCAGACATGCACACGCACGTAGACACACCACTTTGACACAAACCACTGCACTTCATTGAGCCTTTTTAAGAACTTTGCATCTTTGCTTTCTGTTCTGTCCCCCTGTAAGCAGACTGGTTGCCGTGTGTGCTTTCTCCTCGGTGCCTGCTATCCCTTTAAATTTTTCTTCAGTTTGCCTTAGTGGTATTTCTTTTTAACGGAAAGAATGAAGGTGAGTAGGCAGGCAGAGAGAGGAGGAGAAGCATTTTATTTAATTTAGTTGTTCACAGTGGGACTGGAACCCAGGGGTATGCAGAGTGCGCTCCTTCAGAGGCAGCTGAACAAACCGCTGCTCCACCAGGCGTCAGGCCCCTCTTGCGTCACCTTGATCCACTTAGTTCCATAAGGTAAATATTTAGTTAGCTTAAGAGAAATAGAGCCAATAAGGAGAGTGTGTGTGTGTGGGAAAGAGAGGGAGAGAGAGAGGGAGGGAGAGGGAGAGAGACTTATTTTAAGGACTAGATTCACAGATGGCAGAGATTGTCCCAGTGTCCCGAGATCAGCACTTGGCAAGCTGGAGACCCAGCAGCGCTGATTCAGTTTATTCGGCAGCCAGCAGGCTCAGGACCCACAAGGGACAAGTGTCCAGAGCTTCGACTCAAGTTCCAGGTCAGGAAAGGCTCCGGCCGCTAAGCGGGTCAGCAGGGGACACGCCTGGTTCTCCAGGCTCCGCCTTCCCTGGTCTTGAGCGGGGCTGGAGGGCGGCCACGTGGGGGCGGCCGCTGTCCCTCTGGTCACCTTCCCCGGCAGCCGCGCAGTCGCGCCCACAATAGTGTTTGACCAAATGCCTGCGCCCCACCCAGTCATCCTCACTCATCAGATTAAATCGCAGACGTGATCTTTCTCCAGCATCTGGTCGAATCTTACCTTTGAAGAATTATTTCAGCCTTATCGGTCTTTTCTCAAGGGGGTGCTTGTTTCCACTCGTTTCTAAATCGATTCTGATCCCTTAGTTTTTACTCTGAAAACATTGATTTCATCAGTATTTTCAGTTCATCAGCTTGTATTTTACGATGGGATGAATATCACTGCTGTTTTTGTCCCGATTAGCCTGTTACCTTCCTCCCATCTTAACGGGTCGTGTGGACACCGGAGCCGAGGAAAACTCTTGGTGTCTTGTGTTTTCACTAAGTGTTTAGCACGCACTTTGCTGCTTATTGGGGCGTCAGCGCTGCCGCAGTTGAAACCAGGGCCTGTCTGGCCCCCGGGAAATGCTGTCTTGCTGGGACCCTGGTGAGACCCCAGATCAGGCCCCAGATGCGTGGCCGCGTGAGGCCCTCCTGGCGGCGGGTCCCTCCTGCAGCCCTGCCTTCCGGGGAGACTCCAGAGCCCGCATGACCCCGGCAGCGCCCCCCGAGCGTCCTAGAGAACCGGCGCCAGTCACACCTGTGGCCGAGGTCGCGGCTTCTGCACCAGGTGTGTTTGTGCCCGCGCTCTGCCTTCTCTGGACGGGTGCCGTCGCCAACACCGGACGGGGGCTCGCGGCCCAGCCGTGTTTCCTCCAGCGGTGGAGGCCGGCCTGCGGGGGGCCGGCGCCCCGAGGTCAAGGGAGGACGGGCAGCGGCTCTCTGGCTCTGTCCTGAGGACACGAGTCCCGTGCGTGAGCGCGGGCCCCTCCTGACCTCTCGTCGCCCCGGGGCCCTGCTTCCTAACGGCCGTCCCCCGGGTGCTAGGACTCCGCCGGTGCTTTCGGGGTGCGGGGCACAGGCGTTGCGGCCAACGTGTGCGCCGTGAGGTGTCTGCCTTGTCTTGAGGTCAGAAGACCCGGGCTGGCGGGCGTGAATAGCCGTCGTTTCTCGGAGTTAGCGCGTCTGCTCACTTGATGACGTCGGGTTGTATTTGAGTGCTCAGAGCCTGACAGCTTTTCTGGCTGAGCTGGGGCTTGTCGGTTTGGCTTGTGGTTAAGGCTGTTGGTCCTGAGGGGCCTCTGAGACGACGCGCATCAGTGATCCTGCACCCCAGGGTGTTTTCCGGCGGTGAGGCTCCCCCTTCAGGGAACCCACGGAGGAAGCGTGGGAAGGACTCTGGTCGTCACAGCTCCACCTGATTCCACGCCGTTCGGGGGACAGAGGCCGGTCAGGTCTCCTGCCCACACTGCAGATGGAATGAAAGTGGAGAGGAGGAAGATTTTCCTGCCGTTATTTAAAGAGGGGGCCGACCCTCCCGATCGGTCTTCTAAAGGGCTACCGACGTGACATTTAATAAGATGCATCTTAGAGACACTTGGTCTCGGAAGTGTCTGAAGTCGGGGTTTCGGAATTTGAGCCTGAACACCTCACATTTTCTGAACCGCGTCATCCCTTCAGACAACCTGAAGAGAGGAGCCAGCAGGGACGCCCCGGGAGACAGTCACGGTGCCACCGCGGTGGCAGACTCAGTTCACGGACTCGGGAGTCGGGGAGCACCCTGGTGATCGTATCTACTTTTGTTTAACACCTTAAAGTGTGTTGTTTCATTTTTAAGCAGTCCCAGTTCTCAGCAGTCACTCTCTAAAAATACCCCCTAAATTTCGAATGTTCAAATGAAAATAGGACAGAGTAATGTTTCCAGATTTGTAGGTTAGAGTATTCCCAGAAGGCTAATTTGTCAGTAAATAATTGTGTAAAGCTACTGAACAAGGTCCAGTTCTGAGGGTTTCAAGATCGCATGCCAGAAATCTTCTAATTTCATAACTGAGAGCAAACACAACTTGCAAAGCAGACCAGCGTAGTCCTGTCTTCACAGCGTCGTGATTAATGCCAAGGTCTGGCTCACCGCTGTGCGCGTTTCCCAGCACCGAGCCCGCTTTCTTGCAGGGCGGTCGGTGTTCATGGAGGCGACGAGCACTCACAGCTGTCAGGAGAGACAGCTCAGATGTAGACGCTCTGTGTTGAAAACTGTGGGGACATTTAACATATTCCTTTGATGACTAGGAAATCAAGAGTTATGTTATTAAAACACAGGATTTCCAGCGCCCTTAATTTTTGTTTGAGAGTGAAAATAATGCAGATTTAGCCCAGGAGTGAAGACTCTGACGTGAATGGCATCGCAGGAAAATATCTGTGCCGGAGATAAGCTGTCAGAAATGCCACCGGCCAGGACATCTCACAGATGGATCGGGGCTGAGAACTAATCGTTCAGTATCACGATGCAGTCGCTCCCAGGATCTCTGTCTGCACACATTTCATGGGCAATATAGGACTGCGAATGCCCCCAGCCTGTCATCGCCAGGCCCCTTCTTCTGCTCTAATGCGACGTTTCCTAGAAATTCAGTGCACTCTGCAAATGATGCGATTAAAGACTCCAGTGTCACAGAGGTTAAGGGGAAGAGCTTAACCTTAACAGCTTCGTAGGCAGCACGCAAACATAGAAGAGCAGTCTTCTAGAACGCGGCCTGGTTTCACCGCGTTAACGGCAGTGACATCCGTCAGGCACCCGCTGCGGGAACACCCGGTGTTCTGCCCAGGGGTCCCAGGGCCGCGCTTGTCATCTCTGGTGGGTGGACAGCGAGCGATCCCAGCGGGAGCTGCAGCCCTAGCTGCAGACACACGAGGCTCGTCACAGAAGGGGTAAACTGAGGCGCTGGGCCAGGGTGAGTGGCGCGAGCTGGCGCTGGTGCCGCCGGACACTGAGCTCAGCGTTCTGCTGGCCCAGTCTCTTTAGATAAAGTCACTGTGTTGTGCCCAAACTGCCCCAGCATATCAACCGTACTGGGAAAAAGTCACGTTTCCCCACAGGCATTCTAGCAGGACTGATGTTATTAAATGCATCTACGTGGCATCACTTTCTTAGTGGATTTTTCGTAAGTTATTTGTTTCGCCTGCATAATACAAAAAACACACATCTTCTGTCGAGCATAGAGGGCGATTATAACTTGTTTTTGGCAGTTGAATGCCTGTACGTGTAACCGCTGACCTGCCCACACGGCTTTAGGATAAACTAGGTGAAGTACACGAACTGAGCGATGAAAGTGAGAACTTTCAAGTCAGTTGGGACTCGGTCATTTCAAATGAATGAGAACTGATACAAATGACTTCACTGCACCAAGACTGGATTTCTTTGTGGCTGGAGACGGAGGTGAGGATAGCGCCCGCCTGCTAAGGTGGAGGAGAGTGGAGACACAGAACGTTGTAGAAACGCTCAGCATTGAGATAAGCTGAGCAGCCAGTAGTGTAAAAATGAGTGTAAGAGGGGTTTTATTCAGAGAGCGCTCTTTTTCCAGAGCCATTATTTTTCAACTTTTTGTTACCATTTAGTTTGCAGCACCTTCTGGAACATCACACCAGAGTCAGACCTTCTGCCTTCAGAGAGCGGGGGCACCTGCAGTGGCTGCGAGAAGAGGCCGGTGAGCGAGGCCCAGCGGGTGGAGGAGGACGCAGGGCCGCTCGTGTGCGTCCCGGCCCCGGAGCCCTCCAGCTCCCGGCACGCCAGCCCCTCTGGCTGTTTAATCGTGTGCAGCGCTGAGTGAATCTTGTCTCAACTGACTTCTGGTGCCGTGAAGTTAGTGATAACAGTCCAGGCGTCTGTGTCCGTGTGGAGATGTTCTTTATGTCACCATTTTTAGATTCACCGGCAGCCAGTATTGGCTTGGTATGAATTAATCCATATATGCTCTATCAAACCCCAAAAGAACAAGATTTTTTTTAATTTGATATGTGACGTCACTCTGTGAATGCCAGTTCATTACCCTTCAATGCCCCAGTACATTTAAAAACTTATTCAGGTGCACTGTGGTGGAGTAGTGGTTACGTCCGCCGCCTCCAGCCGGCACAATCCTCACACATCCCAAGGACCCAGGTTCGTGTCCCAGTGCCCGGGGGACTCCATCAAGAATGAACAACTAAATAAAAATAAATACAATGCTGTTTCAAAGATGAAGTTGTTGAAATGAGCTGTTAGAAAAAATCACAGGAAACAGATTACACGTATGTCAAGGGTGGTGGAAAGTCTAAGCATTTTCTCGACGAGAGACTGAAACTCTAGGTTTCTACTAGTAAGAATGCTGACAGAGTTGTCGCAGTCCTGGGTGGGACATCAAGGACATGCTTGCTCATGAAAGTAGCAGAAAACCAGAATATCAGCTTTTTCTTGCACTGGTTCCAGAGCCCTGATTCCCCAGGGCGACGGGAGCCAGGCAGGTGGCGTGGACAGAGGCTCGCTGGACAGGAGAGGCCGGCTGGGAGCCTGGCCCTTGTGGGATGGCTGGTCGAAGCCCCCTCCTAGCTCTGTGCTTCTGTCTCCCAAGACTGATCGCTGAGACAGTGTCCTTGACATTTTGGAGCAAAGGCAGCTGGAGCCTCTGCTTTATTGCCAGATAAGCAGAAATGTGATGACCCACAGTAATTGTCTTCTCAGAATAAACACCACTTGTTTCGAGACTGTCTTGTTTTTTTTTATTTTTTTGGCAAAGTTTCCGCAGGAGACGCCGAAGTGGGTGGCGGGGAACCTGTTGAGTTTGTCTGGCAGAGCGCCCACTGGACGCTCTGTCCGCGGGACACCAGGGGGCCAGGCCACCCGACCTGCAGCGGGACCTCAGCTGTGCACTCGGGTGCCCGGGCCCAGTCGCGGAGCACAGGCGGCAAGCCCACGGGGTACCCTGGGCATGCAGGTGGCTTTTTCCTCAACTCCCCACGGCGGCGACCTTCTGCCTCGGCTGTGGTTCTAATCCTGACATGCGGGTGTGTTCCGCCACTTCCCTCTGGCCTGACCCACACCACCCTGGGCAGGGACGTGTGTCTAAACCGAGGGTCTCTCGGGGCCCAGGTGTCATTGGTAGGCACTTAGCTGCTGGGAGGGACACGTGCCTTCGCTTCTGATTGAATGAACTCCACTTTAAGACTCACCTGCATTGGCTTCACAAACACCAAGTCAGTCACCTCCAGGAAAATCCCAGAGTGACCTAGGGCGGCCTCATTTGGAAGAGGTGACTTTCTCCACAAGGTCCCGTATCGGAGCTCTTCTTCTCACAGTCACCTGCTCCAGGACACAGCCATGTCCCTTCAAGCGCATGGAGGCCTCCAGACTAGGAGAGAGGTCACCATGCTTCCCAGAAGGAGCAAGTTAGTGTCTGACCCCAGATAAGGGTTCAGTCTCATGCACCTGCGTGGGGAGCTGTGGGGGCCCAACTGGGAACGCGACACTCAGGAGACAGAGCTGCATGTTCCTCCACTGCGTCCCGCAGACAGCTGGCAGGCTTGGCAGGAACGTTTGCTTCGTGTCATGGTTGAGGGCCATCAGCCAGCCTCGTGGTGCCTGCCGGTCTGCAGGGAAGCTCGGTGCTGGTGCAGCTCCGGGCTGTCGGCAGCATCGCTGGTCAGGCCCGCTGGGGCTCATGGTGGTCGGTTCCACCAGGGACGCCCCCCTGGAGACTTCAGAAGCAACTGGGGTGCGTCCTTCCTCAGGAAGATGAGGTCAGTAGTCTTCCTCCCTCCCTCTACATCTGGGTGGAGGTGTCCCCTCCAAAGAGAGGGGTGGGGCGTGTCCCTCACTGTAGGACACGAGTGTCCAGGGCGGCCGCTAGCTTCCCTCTTCCGTCACTGTGCCCGGCAGCTGGCCGTGCTGCGGGAGGGTCCGTGGGAGGGTGGTGACGGCGTGTTAACAGACTCTCCACACGGGCCGCCGCACAGCGTCTTGGCAAGCAGAGTGCTGGAGCCATCGACGATGCCCCACGACCGGGACCGGGACCACGTCAGCTCAGCCAGGGGGCCAGGGCCACCGCGATGGCCCCCCTACCTCAACTTGGTCTCCAGTGGTCACCGTTGGGCACACAGGTGCCCTCGCCGCCAGACCAGAGCCCGCCACGTCGCGCCCAGGGCAGAATGCCAGCCAGGACCTTGAGGAGTATGTGGGCTGTGCCCCCCACCGCTCCACCAGGCCAGAGACTCTTCAGTTCTTGTGTCTCAGAGAGACGCCTTTCCCACTTCAGAAGATGATGACTCTGGGCAATGAAAGATGGATCTCGGAAGGAGCAGAGAAAGGTGTGTAATTGCAAACTTGCTAAGACAGATGCTCTAAGCACCTCCTCCCCGTCATCTCTGTGCTTAGCTGAGGTCTGATCATGAACTCGACTCAAATTCTGTTTGTCTGCCCCGCACTCTGATTCCTACTCTTCTGAAAGCCACCTCTGCTGGCCTCCCCGCTCGTGGACGAAGCCAGGACGGTCTATTCCACGCAGCGGGTCGCCGTGCTTCCACGGACCTGACAGGACTGTAGACCGGGGCCCCGTGTTGAGACAAAGCGCTTGATTATGCAGTGCCACGCCGGAGCCAGAGTGTCAGCATTTTCCTGTCCCCGTCCTCAGAGTCCCCGTTCCTGCAGGATGGCACTCGGATGCAGGTGCCACCCGCACATGCCAGGCCTCCACTACGGGAGGGGACCTTGACACTCGGGAGCTCAGAGCTGTGACTATAATTGCAGAGGGCAGATTGGCCTTTGGCTCTGGAGACACACACGCTGTGTCTTCCAAGACTTTATGCAAACTTCCCTTGGCTCCAGGGAAGATGCTGCTTTGTAAGCATCTTGCAAAGATGGTCCAGAACATTCTGCACCTCCGCTTGCAGAAAGACAGGAGGACGAGGGGGAGCAGGCTCCCCAAAGTGTAGGTGACTATCCCCAGTAACCTTATTGAATCCAGCAACTGCAGCAGTCGTTTTCCCTCCTGCAGGGCCTATTCAGAATCTCTTGTGATCCTTGGGGGTCTTTTCCAGAAAAAAAATGCATGGCAAATGCCAATACACAGAAAATTCAGTTTTCAGAGGCTATTTCCAACAAATAAATAGGAGGCTTTCCAGTTAAGACTTTTCACCTTAAGGTCTTTCCTTGTCCTTAATGTGTAAGATGTCACTGAACAATGCTATCAGATTAAAGATGAATGACTTTGATGAGGCAAAGATAGAATGATAAAAACAAGCAATAGAAATAAGAACTAGAATATAAGCCTCCGTAATTCATATCCTCCTCCCCCTCCCTCCCTCCTCCCTCCTCCTCCTGCTGCTCCTCCTCCTCCTGCTCCT
>RJWH01009175.1:0-24620 GCA_004363575.1 Solenodon paradoxus | reverse complement strand
AATACTACACAGCCCTTAGAAGAGATGAAACCCTGTCATTTGAATCAACATGGATGGAGCTAGAGGGGATTATGCTAAGTGAATCAAGTCAAAAGAAGAAAGATAGATACCAGATGCCCTCACTCATAGATGGAATGTGAATAGACAAAACAAAGGAACAGATGAAAAATAACCAACCCTGAAATATTTGCAACAGAACTGAGGTTACCAAAAGGGACTGGGGCGGGTGGGGGGGGTAAATGGTGGTGGAGCCCACTGGACAATGGGGAAGAACACTTGGTGATTTGGTGGAGGGCATGGTGTGTTGAAATAT
This sequence comes from Solenodon paradoxus, assembly GCA_004363575.1. Classification (NCBI taxonomy): domain Eukaryota; kingdom Metazoa; phylum Chordata; class Mammalia; order Eulipotyphla; family Solenodontidae; genus Solenodon; species Solenodon paradoxus. Next base: position 24,307 of record RJWH01009175.1, on the reverse strand, counting down.
ATCTAAGAAATTACTTTAATGTGCAGAATAATTACTACAATAAAAATAAATTAAAGAATAACGGTATACCATTTCATGAGTAGTGTGTACCTTACAATACCAAATAAAAAAAAATTATCCCTGCACTACTGGAGAGCATGTCTCAAATTACTCTTGAGATTTATGTGACAAGTGACCACTAGTTTATTCAGTCCTTACATTTGTAATCTGAAGACAGAATTACCCGCCATGAGAAGAACTCTTTACATGAACATGTACGGATATGAAAGCCTGTGAGAAAACCTCTTAATATAACATCTTTCCAATGGGTGTTCAAAGGAGAGATGGCAACATTGAGGCTTCAGGTACATTTACTTGTTCCCTACGTTTGAACTACAACATCGGGAATGACATTTTCAGAGTTTTTTAAGCTTAAGGAAAAAACTATTAAAATATACTAGTTGCAGAAAAATAATCAGAGTAAATACTTGGTTGGTTGTGGAAACAATTAGTCAATGTCCATTCCAGAACTGCACAGAGTAGAAAAGTCTTACCAGAGGATTATACATGTGCTAAGTTTTATATATTACTAGATAAACACAATGAGCTACCCTATCCTGATGTCACTGAACAGGTAAATAGTATGTAAATTCCATGTCCACTAATGCTTATTCCTTGAAATCTGAACTATCAGACCATTTCACTTTGCACCAATTTACTGGACCCAGGAACCCATCATTCATTAGGCACAAACACAAACATGCATGCACACAAGTGTATTCCTTTTGCCCTCATACACCCCCATACAAAACCTCCTTTCTCACAAGACTTTGCTTGTCTTTAATTTAGGATGGTGAATGTGGCACAGTAATGAGCAACACACTAAGTGCAAGTCCTCTGAGCTGCTTCTTGGATCCAATTATCTGCTCTTAAAAAAGAAGTCCTATAAGAAACAAAATCTTTCGACCTTTTCATTATTTCCCGGTCTGGATTTGAGGACCAGAAATGTTGCAAATAAGCCCTATTCCCATGTAGCTCAATAGCACAAATAAAAATTACCACAGCAAGAGAATTACATGCAGAAACATTTTACTTTGTGTATAATAAGATCAACATTGGCTATTTGAGTGATTTATACAGAACTGAAAAAAATCAGAGTTGAAATGCCTTTTTTTCTTTTCCAGGTGAAATGACAAAAGACCTGGTCAGTTGTGCTCTAAAAACATTCTCTGAATTTTATTTTAAATGCTGTGCTAGGAATTTGAGGAACACAAAGATAAGTCACACAGGTCCATGTCTCAAGGGGTTCAATAATGTAGAGGAAGAACATAAACATAACATTTATGTGAAAACCTAAATTGAGCACCAAGTGCTCAACTCTTTACACTTACTGTTTCCCATAGACCATGAAGATGTTATTATTTCCCTTCTACAGTTGAAGAAATAGACTGAAATGAGTTAGGTAAAGTAGGTAGTTAAGTTCTGGAACTTAGATTCACATCCAGGCTTTGAACTCCAAAGGCGGACCTTTTTCTCTTCATCATGGAAACACTGCTGTGTTACATTTAACATGTAGATATCACTCCTGATGACAGAGTCCTAAGTGGATACTTGAAAGATCCAGAAATGGACAAGTTTGTAGCATCCCTCAAAAGATTAAGTTAGAGCTCAAAGGATCTATGCTGAAACCAACCAAGTTGGGATACAACTGCCTAATGCTTTTATACATCAGAAAGAATTAGGTAGCTTGGACATTAACAGAAGCATTAGAGGCCCACTCCGAGGATAATGTAGGCTTTACTTAATTTGAAAAGCTTGGGAACTAGAGCTGTCTCTTCTGTCATTACTCCTAAAAAGGGATCAATGACAGTTCCTGTGGAACAACTAGTAACTGAGAAAGAGAAAGTGAAAGGCCTGCCTTAGATCCCTGTACTTACTAATCATGGGTGATCAGAGCTTTATTTATAGAATTATCCTCTGGGGAAGCTCTAGGAAACTTCAAAGAGGTTTCCAACAATCTTTCCCTATATGCTGCTTCCTGATGCAAGTCTATTAATTTGTGCATATTTTAATAAAATGTGGGCAAGGAGAGCCAATGGAATTGAGATAAGTTGAAATGGAGAAGATCATAAGAAATTTGGTTTAAACAATTGCATAGGACTATAGACTGGCAGAACTAGAGTGGGCAATTGATTACCGTCACTACTAATTTTGTGACCTTGAATAAGTAAGTTACCCTCTCAGATCTTTTACTTAAATAACTGCTTCGTTCACTGAGATATTTGATTGGTCTTTACATACACAACTTTCAGGATAGTTCCTAAAATCTAGTAGGCATCAATGGAGATTTAATTGAATCATTAATGTATGTTAATAACACTTGTTAAACAAACAGTCCTCTTTCCAGTTTGAGTTAGTAACAGTGATTCTCTCTATGTTGGTGAAAATATGTGAGATTACTGTGTATCAGACAATATGCAATTCTCACAATTTCAACAACTGACACATACCATAACTTTAGCAGCATTTTTTATCCAGCTTTCATTCAAATAGTACCTCTAAGGTTTTTGTCAGAGCTACACAACTTATTTTATTATATGTCTAATATTTTATGTATATAAAAGAATTAATTGCCATAAAGATAAAAATAATTACAATGAAAACAAAACAGCAAATTTTTGAAAACTTATGTTATAAAGAAATGCAGGGATCTTAAACCTAACTGTGTCTTTTATAAGTTATTTCAATAAGTCTTCACATTGTTTCCTCAATGCATGTATTATTATTCCCCTATAAAGATTGAGCAGAGCCAGAATTCAATCCTATTACTAGTCTAAAGTCCTAGAGTCCTGTAATATAGGAAATACTGAATTTAGTCATGGTCTAGTGATTCCCATTCTTTCATTTTCCCTTCTTCTCTGTACTGGGCTCACATCTTTCATCTCATCTCCTGACAGTTCTAGGTGCTCCTCAATCTTGAGCCTTCCCTTCAGATCCAGTGACTAAATGCTGAATGTACCCAACACTGATATTTTTTCTTCACCATGTGATATATTATTGCATTGCAATGGATTTTCTAACTGTTAGGTAAAGCAATCCACCATGGTTCCAGAGTGTCTCTGCATGTTCACTTAATCTGTCTCTTGTTCCGGAACAGTTCTGTAGCTACTTACATAGGCAATTAAATAGGTCAAAACAAACTTAACTACTGTGACTGATTACTCTTATGGAAGGACTCTAACCTCTTTTCAGCTTGCTGTAAAAGTTTCAGAGCTCATCTCTGGTACCTCAGCTGTGGTAAAACCCACTGTGTCAAGCCACATCTAGACCCTGTGGGAACTGGGGACAGGGAAACAAGTGATGTCACACTGATGCTTCTGCTGTTTGATTTGTTGTAATACACTGTCTTTCTCTGAATCATAAGTCCCAATATCTATATTCAGCAATTATCAACTTTTGGCAAGCTAACCTGATATTTCCTTTGAAATCTTGTTACTCTATGCCATCTTTATAGGGTCAAGCATCTTTCCTGAAACTCCTTTTTAACAAAGGACTTTGCTTTTAAGTAAGAGATGAAAATATAATTAATGTACTGCCATTTACTAAAAATTATTGTTGGTTAGGAGACTTTTTGATGCAAAGGAGGTAACTTAGCGAGAGAATGTAAATAAGCAGTGAGAAAGAAACGATATTATCATCTTTATGACATAATATGAAGGATGGTAATTAGAAGCAGGAGGTTGAGAGGTGACTGGAGTTAGAGAAGGTGTTCAGCAGGCAATAGAAACTTTAGGCCCAAACATGGGATGGCAGACATCCAAGAGAAATATTTATGGAAGAGATGAATTTGTCTGTTAAGCTTGTATTTTTAATATACTCAAATGGTGTTTACCATTTTTCATGCATTTTTCTAAGAACTTTAAGTAATTTAGTCCATTACAATCCATTGTTCTAGCTTCTATTATTAGTTTTGTTACGTATATGAAGAAAATGAGACACAGAAAGGTTAGAAGAAAGAAGAATATATGCTTAATAAGTGGTGCAAACAGAGGGGAGATTTTAGGAATGCTGTGTAGAGTCTGAAGAGCCAGGGCATGGAAGCTTTGACTTGGCAACTGTTGCCCCATGAGGAACATTAGAAAGAGAAGTGCAATGTGGATGGGGATTTTATGGAGTTTCCTCCTTAGGCTATGCTCTGAAAATGTTCTTGTTCATTTCCTCATAAAGCCCTACATGTATATTAAATCTTATTTTGAAAATAATAAATGAATGTTAAACAACTTAGTCCTGTAATATCCCAGTAATGACCTGTTGGGCACTGTCCATGGCTTGCATGCCACATTTTAGGCAGCACTGAATTTGTAAAAAGACCATGGTCTTTGATTTTAGGCAGACATCCAATTTTGTAATATCTGTTAAAATGCTCACTCAGTCTAAGCCACTAGTAAAGATTTAAATCACCTAGCCAATTGTCCAGCATGTACTAAATGCTTATCATTCCTACTGTCTCTCCACTCTCCCATGTTTTCTGTCTCATCTCAAACTCTTTTTCTCCCTTCAGCTATACTGAGCTACTTTATAGGATTCATGAATCAGATACACCCTTTTATCTCTGCAGCTTTGCGTATACCGGTACCTCTTCCCATGACTTCTTCCTGCTCTCTGCCACTTCCTCACTTATCAATATTCCATTTACCTTGCATGTCCTAATTGTTTCCATTGAAGCTTTTGATGATTCATCAAGCAGTGAGATAACTGTCATTTTTGCATTCATCATTATATTTCTCAGGAACATTTCTTCTTTGAGTAAGGACCCTCATCATGGTTATTTTACCCATTACCCATCGTGTCTAAACTCGCTTTCTATACATGTGGAACTGTAAATGAGATAGCATCATTTGAGTTTGAGAAGTGTTACACAGATTTTAGAGACTGTATTACTAGCTTCATAACATGTATATTTGGGAAATATGAGGTGCACTGTTCAACAGTAATGCTGCTGGTGCCCAATAGTTCTGTCAATGATCAATTTAAAGGGTCAGGATATAAATGTGGGAGAGTTGGGATTGAGGACTGTGGTAGACTAAATAATGAACTTCCAAAGTTATCCATGTCCTATTCACAGAACCTGTGAATATATTTCATTAAATGATTACAGGGACTTTGCAGGTATAATTAAGGATATTGAGATGGGGAGATTATCCTGGATTATCCAGGTAGGCCCAATGTAATCACAAAACGGTGGCAGAAGAGTCAAATTCTGAGTGAGAAAAGGAAACCATGGCAACAGAGATGCATTTGAAGATACTACTCTGCTGGCTATGGATGTGGAGAAAAGAGGTCATGAGTCAAGAGATAAAGGCAGTCTCCAGACATTGGAAGAGGCAAAATAATGAATCCTTCCTTGTGGACTGCAGAAAGAATGCAGATCTAGTTATACTTTTAATTTTTGCCTGATAAGACCACTTTTGACTCCCAACTGCCAGAAATATGAAATAATCCACGTATATTGTAAGTCCCAATTTGTGGTAGTTTGCTACAGCAACAATGGAACTAATAAACTTTGGTAACAGAAATGGAGTGCTGCCATAACAAGTATCTAAATATGTGGAAGTGGCTTTGGAATTAGTCAATGGTTATGGATGGAAGAATGTTTTAGTATAATTTTTCTTTTTATAATTTTTTATTGAGGTAACACTGTCATTCAACACTATTTATGTTTTAGGTATGAATGTTCATTCTTTATCAAATATAAGATACGAAATCATACTCACCAACATATTTCTAATAATCCTCTGCCACTGTTCATTAAGACCTCTACCATTAGTTCCCAGTACTTACCACTTTCCCCTCAGTTCTAGAAATTAAAGTGTTAATGTTTATTTTGGCTTTTTTTTATGTTCTTTTACTTTGTTTTTTGTCTTCATATTCCACAACCATGAAATTAGAGAATAGAAAAAGTTTTAAGATCATGATAGAAAAAGCCTAATTTATCATTTTGAACTTGAGATGACACTGATGAGTTCAGGCTTTCAGGGACCTTCATGCAGAGTAAAGGTATTAATTAATCTAGGACAAATGTGAAACTTTGTAGTGGACTGAATAATGATGTCCCCCCCACATATTAATCCCTGTAATCTTTGAATGTGTTTCTTTACATGGATAAGTGAGCTTTGCACCTGTGATTAAGTTAAGGTTACTGGGATGGGGAGATAATCTTGAATTATCTAGGTGGGGTGAATGTAATCACAAAGGTCTTTATACAAGGGAGGCAGGGGATCAGATTCAGAAGAGATCAGAGAAGCAGAAGTCAGGAAGTGACACAATTGAAGATGCTATACTACTAGCTTTGAATATGGAGGAAGAGGCCATGAGCCAAGGAATGCAGAAGACCTATAAAAGATGCAAAAGGTGAAGGAATGGATTCCTTCTTAGACACTATAGAAGGAACACATTCCTGCTGACACTTTGATGCTTAGACCAGTAAGACCATTTCTAACTACTGGCCTCCAGAAATAAAATAGAATAAATGTATGCGTTTTAAGTCAGTAAGTTTGTGGAACTTCGTTACAGCAGCGATAGGAAACTAATTCAGAAAAAAAGTTGAGCATATAATTCAGGGTCTAAGAGTTAAAAGGAAAGTCTTGAATGGGTCCCTTCGAACACTGTGCATAGTGAAGTAGCTGTATTAGTTTGCATACTACAACTTAGACAATTGACTCAGTCCGTAGAGAGTCACTTGAATGGTGGAGATTGAGGCAACACACAGATATACATTGCATATGAAACCATGGAAAAAGTTATAATGCAATAGTTATTTCTATAAGGAGAATATATATATTATAAATCCAAATACTGATTCCAGAATCTTCATATTGAAAATTTTGTTGCACAGGTATCTGTGGAATCCTTATGTGTTACAGAGGAATGATATAATGGAACGTAAATTTTTTAAAAAGCATTCCTATAATAAAAATTAATAATGGAATTGAACCATGACACTACATGTAGTCGTTTTAAAGAGTTTAGTATGGGAAAGAACAGCTAGAGGCCTACCTACATGAAAGAGAACCTCCATGTTAGGAGTAAGAATGTATAGAGTATCCTGCCTAATGTGATGAGAAGATCCTGATATGGCCAGAGATTAGCAGATGTCTGAGAGGGAATAAAAATAAGGGACTGAAGAATGCCATCAAGTGTCAATGGCAGAAGAGATTTTAACTAATGATGTCTAGGCTGATAAACATTCATTGATATATACATTGGAGATCACTGGTGATGATCAAGGATATATTGGCAATATACTAGATCAGAAATCATCTGATTGGAAAGAGGCTATGGAATGTCTACCAGAGATGTGGATGACCTACTATCTCAACCTTAAAGGAGATAATAGCAGGAAGGGTGAGATGTAAAGGGCAGGAGAGTGTTCTTATACTGGATTATGCATATCTTTATTGTATGTGCCCACTAATAAAATATAAGCCTGATAAGGGTAAGAGCTTTTTTCATTATTATTTTCTAAAGTTTTCAGTAGTGACCAACATATAGTAGGTGCTTAATAGATATTTGCTGCATTAATCAATTCTCCCAAAAGCATTAACTGCACCACACTGTGGAATGCTCTACTGTAAAGATATTAAACCAAATGTGGTATGAAATGCACACAAACTGAAATGTGATTTCAATGTCTTAGAATCATATAGCAATGTTAGCAAAATAAATAATAAAACTATTTAAAAAACAATGAGGTAGCCTATTTGTTGTTGTTTTTTTTATAGTGATAAAGCCCTAAACTACTATTGCGAGCAGAAATAAATGACAGAAACTTAAGTCAAGTGTGATTTCTTAAATAAAAATTATTTCATCTTCTGCTCCTAAATTTTTTTAACGAAAGGTGCAGGCATGAATGAGGGTGAGCAAGCAGACAGGTAGGAAGAGAAAGAAGAAGCACTCTTTTATTTTTATTTAGTTGTTCACACTGGTTGTTTTCGCCACCGACCCAGGACTCAAACTTTATCTATACTCAAACTAAAGAGGTATTAACTCACATATGCACCTAGCACTTGCTTGTTTGTTTGTTTTTTTTAACATTTAGATTCCTGCTCTATTTGAAGTTAATTCTTCTATATATAGCCTCGTCTATATATAATTTTAACATTTTCCCCAATTGCTATCCAATTTCCAAGCACCATTCATATTAAAACTCCACTTTTGGCAGGTGGTGCTTTGGTTTTGTTTACTGGGTATTGACCCAAAAGATGTCATTTGGAACTCGACTCCAATAGCAAGGGAAATAAAATCCAAAATAAACAAATGGGATTACATCAAACTAAAGAGCTTTTGCACAGTGAAAGAAACTCTCATCAAAACAAAAAGACTGATAATGGGGAACCTGGATATATGGGTCTGTATTACTTTGTAAATCAAAGTTACCTCAATAAATATTAAAATAAAAAATCCTGCTGAAGATGTGTCATACTTCAGACAAGGGGTTAATCTCCAAAATATATATATAAAAAAAGCCCATAAAGTTCAAGGACAGAAAAAACTAATAACCCAATTAAAAATCGGCAGATGATATTAATAGACTCTTCTCTAAAGAAATACAAATAGCCAATAGGCACATAAAAAGAGGTCTACCTCTCTTGTCATTAGGGAAATACAAATAAAAACAGCAATGATAGATATATCACTCACACTGGTAAGAATGGCTATTATTCAAAAGAATGTAAACAACAAATGCTGGATAGGATGTGAAGGAAAGGAAATTCTTATACACTGTTGGTGGGAGTGTAAAATGGTGAAACTACTACATAAAACAGTATAGAGATTCCTCAAAAAGTTAAAAATGGAAATCCCATATGATCCAATTATTCCTGTACTGGGTATTTACCCTAAAGACACAACAATACCTATTCACAGAGATATATGTACCATAATGTTCATTGCAGCATTATTTACTATATCCAAGAACCAGAAACAACCTAAATGCCCATCAGTAGATGAGTGGATAAAGAAGATGAGGTATACATGCACAATGGAATACTGCTCAGCTATCAAATTAATTAAATCCTGACATTAGAAGCACCATGGATGGACTTGAAGGGCATTATGCATAGTGAGATAAGCCAGAAGGATAAAGACAGAAATCATATGTTATCACTCATATGTTGTGTATAGAAATATAAATCAAATGAGTGAACTAAATCAAACAATAGACTTTTAGCCAAAAAATACAAATCAGTGGTTACAAGAAGAGAAGTGGGAGGTAAATGGGGAAAAGTGGGTTAATTTTACTGTGAAGGAAAAATGAAATGGTGAACTTACAGAAAGATGTTGATTTACTATGTATACCTTAAACTGACTTAATGCTACTATGCAATATTGCTTCAGTAAAATCAATTAAAAAATAAAATAAAGTAAAAGTCTACTTTTTTACCAATATATTGAAAGCTTACCTTTTCATGCACCAAATTTCATTCCATTTGCATTTGGGTCTATCTCTGTATTTTCTGTTCTATTCTACTGATGTGTATATTCATAAACCATTTCCACACTGCTCTCTTTTTTCACTATAGAGGTTCTACACTGTGATTTAATGTCTAGTTGGGCTGGTCCCACTTTTATTTTTTAATATTTTCCTGGAGATTCTTGAATGTTTCTTTTCTCATATGAAGCTTAGTATCAACTTGTCTAGTTCTATAAAGAAGTATGCTGTATTTTTATTGTGACTACATTAAATTTAAACATTAATTGAGGGACAATTGATATAGAAATGGCATTGGGTCTTCCTATCAGAAATAAGGGATGTCTTTCCATTTGTTAGTCTCTGTGCTTTTTAAGAGGGTTTGAAAGTTTCCTTACATAAGTTTTGCAAGTTTTTTAAAATTAAATATAATCCTAAGTATCTTATCCTCTTTATTGCTATTATTAATGGAATTTTCTCTACCATTTTGTCCTTTAATTATTATTTGTGTAAATGAAGGCCACTTGTTTATATGCATTAATTTTGTAACCTACTTCACTAATGAAATATTTTATTTGAGTTATTTTTACCACCAATCCTCTAACTTTCCAGGTATATTTTCAAATATGCAAATAGAAACAATATTGCATTCTCTTTGCCAATTCTTATGCCATTAATGAATTTCTCTAGTCAGTGAATTGGTTAATACTTCTGGTAAAATGCTGAATAGTAATGGAGAGCATGGATAACTTTAACTAGCTCCTAATATTAGTGGAAGTGCATTTAGTTCTACTTCCATTAAAAAAAACTATCTATCCACATGCCCTGGTGGCTCAGGTGTTAAATCTGCAGCTGAAGAGGTGTAGTTCACATAAAAGTCCAAGGACCTGCTGAAGTAGGGGGTGGAGTGGGAGATGAGGCTGTGAAGTGTGGGGGATGCAGGTACAGAGTGTGGTGGGTGAGGGGTGAAGGGGGTAACAACCAAAATGAACAATTAAATCAATCAATGAAAAACTTCTGGGGAGGAACAATTAAAATGAAGAATTATATACATAAATAAAAATGCTTCTTCCACTCTCTCTGCCTGCCTACTTGCCTACTTGCCTACTTGCTTTCATTCCTGCTTGCTTCCTTCCTCTCTAAAAAAATCAATTTCTATTATATTAAGAATGTGTGTTGAATTTTTCAAAGGCCTTTTATAGCATCTATAGAGAGAATCATAAGCATTTTTCCTTATAACTATTCTTATTATATGTAACTATTTGTATTATATATATTAGATTTCTATACCTGCTTATTTCCAAGCAAGCAATACATTTATAATAAAATATGCCTTTTTATTTTTAATCACAAGTCACCCCCTCCTCTCCAGCTTCCCCAGTGGAGGCTCTGGATGCCCCCAGATCTGTTCACAAACTACAAAAGCTAGAACCTACTTCTGCAGGTGCTCCACGAGGAGGACACAGCTCTGACGGCTGTTTCCTCCCATGCGACAATCATACACCCTCTTCTGCTGATGAGAGCATTGCGGGTGGGGGGGCAGAAGTGCAAGAATGGATACAGTCAGTGGGTGAACTCTGATATGAAAAGCTAACTCTGTGCTGCTCTCTTGCTAACCTCAAGCCTTGTGGAGATCACAATGAGAAGGGAAATGAACTGTAAATACATCCATCAACTGCCGAAACAAACTTCCACCTTCACTTCCAGTGGCATGCCATGTCCTCTACCATAGCAGAGAATCTTGCAGACATAGGGTCTGGCCCACCCAGGAACTGCCTGCATAAGGCAGATGGGGATGTAGACACTTGGAAATGAAAAGGACAGATATAGTTGAATGAATTCCATGAATTGGTAAATTGGTCTGTTAATCTTTATTTAGATGAGTGTCTACTGTCTCTGATTTGAATGATGGAAAGGGGCACTGGAGTAGGGTTGCTACCAGATTTCTTCTCATTAGATGACAGGACAGTCTGGCATCACTGATATTCTAGAAGCCTATATTTAACCAACTTTGCATTCTTAGGATAAAATCTTCCTGCTTATGGTGTATGATTTTTACTATGATAGGTGTTTGCTAATATATTTATGTGCTAATATTCCATCCAATCTATTTTTCATATTGTTTCTATCAGGTTTAAATTTCAAAGTTAAACTTGATTTACAGAAAGGCAAGCATTTTTTCCTTTTTTTTCAAAAGAAAGGTGCAGGCAGGAATAAAGGCAAGTAGGCAGGTAGGCAGGCAGGAAAAGAGGAGGAAGAAGCAGTCCACTCTACTTTTATATACTTGTCCACACTGGTTGTTTTCTGACCTAAGACTCGAATCCAGAGGTATGTGGCAGTGCTCCTTCGGAGGCAATTAACCCACCAGGGCGTCCCAGCATTTTCTCTTGTTTTTCAATATTCTGAAATGATTTATAGATCAAGGGAACAATCTGGCTTTTGAAAGTTTGGTAAAATTTCCCTGTGAAGCCATCTGGGTCTTGAGCTGTTTTGGTGGACTAGTTGCTAACTTTTCCTCTTCCAGGAAAATATTATAGACAGTATCTATAATAGAGTCAATTTTGATAAGATGCATTTCCCTATGAACTTGTTCATCTCATAAAGTTTTAAATTTTACTTTCACGGAGGTCTGCAAAGTAAGTACCATGATTACTTAATATTTCTTATGATTCAATAGTTATTTCCACCTTGCAGTGTCTTATTTTGTATGTCTTTTCTTTCTTTCTTTTTTCCTTTCTTTCCTTTTTCTTGATTCTGCTAGCTAGTGCCCTGTCTATCAATACTTTTCAAGAAACTCAGAAAACAAAGTTTTTCTTTCTTCTCCATCATATGTTCTACTTCTTTACATTATATTTATATGTTCTTCCTTTGACTTATTTTGTTATTCTTTTTCTAATTTTTGAACTGAAAAATGTATTTCATTTTTATTCTTTAATTATTCATTAAAAGTATATAGGACTTGTACTTTCCTCAAATCAAGGTTTTCATGTATGACAAAAATCCTGACATCTAGTTATTTCACTCTTTTGATAAAATGATGTAATTATCATTTCTAATTCTCTCATCTAAGTGTTGTTTAATAGGTGGTCAATTAATTTTCAGGGACGAATGTCATTTAAAAATGAGCATAGACTCAGAGGCGATATAGAGGGAAATGAGTACAGTATTGAAAAACTGATGGATAAATTAATGGTTGAAAGCTTCTCCAAATTGGTAACAATCATAAATCAGTTAATTTAGGAAGATCAGGGAACCTCAACAAGATACCTCAGAAGAAACATGTCCATACCTATGGTAGTAAAACTACTAAAAAACAGAAAATATTGAAGCAGACAGAATAAATATGACAAATTACCGAAAGAAAAACAATTTGAACAACTATGGAATTCTCATCAGAAATACGTCAGCTTAAAGGAAGCAAAAGTTATTTGAAATTTAAAGAAAAAAATTGTCAGCCTATATCCTATATCCAAAACAAATATCTTTAATAAATGAAGGAAATAGACATCCATCTCATAAAGAAAAAAAACTAAGAGGATTCATTGTCAATGGACATTCTCTAAGATAAATGTTTAAGGATGTGTCTCATTTAGACTGAAGAGAAATAAGCTAGAGGATACTTGGAATATCAAGAATGAATGAATAATGAGGTAAATGTTAACTATCCAGGGAAATAAACTAAGCTTCTCATTCACTAGTCTTTAGAATATGTTTGGTGGTTGAAAGCAAAAATTGTGACATTATTTGAAGGGATTTTCAGTATATGTATACGAAATAAAATGTAAATATAAAGGGGGGAGCAAATGACATTATAAGGTATAAGAATTCTGCACTTCACTTGAAATGACAAAATATTGATTCTTTACTGATTATGAAAGTTAAATATCTATACGAGATTTCCTAGAGCAGCACTAGAATACTTAAACAAAAAGGTAAAGGAAAAGCGCAACAGGTAAATTAAAATGGAGTTTATAAAGTTTCAAATAATGCAAAGGACAGCAAGAAACGGGATCAGAGGAATACAGATCAAGGGAAGAAAGAGAAAACAATTAAGTTTAGACCTACATCCAAGCATATATATAATTTATTTAAATGCAAATGGTCTGAACATCAATTAAAAGTTAGATTTTCTGATAAAAATAAAATGACCCAAATACACATTTTCTACACAAAAAAATTCATTTCTTTTCATAAGCTAGAAATCAAAACCAAAAAGATAATAGCGAAAAGTCCATATACTGAGAAATTAAACAACACACTTTAATGCATTAGTTTAAAAGGAAATTAGAGGAGACATGCAGCAGCCGCCGCCGCCGCCACCGCCAGGGATGTGGCAGGCGCCGCCCGCCCGAAGCCTTACAGTCTCCTGAGTACCCACCGCCGCCGGAGCCGCCGCGGAACGGTGCGGGGACAGGCGGCGCCCAACCCGGGCGCCCGCCAGCTCGTCTGCCAAGGGGCTCCAGGGTCCTAGCTGCGCACCATGCACCGCCTCCAGGCTCCTCCAGCCCGGCTTTGGGCCGCGCAGGCCTCCAAGGAGAATGGAGGGACGTAGCTGCACCGACATACCTGCACAGATAGACCGAGGCTGCTGTTTTTTATATTCTTCTGCATTGGGTTGGGATTTGTGACTTTTCAGTAGCAACAGGTGCAGCAGAGAGACTAGTGTCAGGATACGACGGCTATGAGAAATGCAAAGTAGGAAGTAATACCAAACAGTGGCATGGACCACACAGACAGGAAGTATGTCTTCTTTTTGGATCCATGCAATCTGGACTTGATAAACCGGAAGATCAAGTCTGTAGCACTGTGTGTATCAGCATGTCCAAGACAAGAACTGAAAATCCTGAGTGATGTTGAGAAGTTTGCAGAGATCAATGGTGAGAGGTTAGGTCATCCAAGTCTACACCCCACTCATTTACTCTCACTCTTAAGGGTTAGGCATTCGAATATAAATTTGTCCTAGTGTTAAGTAAATCATTATGGAACCTTAAAAAGACAAAGAGAATTGAAAGTTCTTTTGTACTTCCTTGATAAAAATATGATCATCATCTGGAGAGCTTGTTTAAACTCCGAATTTCTTAGCCCCCACTCTGAGTGGGTCTTTGGACTCTAGAAATTTGTGGTTTTTGTAAATATCTCAGGTGATTTTGATGTAGCGTGTTTCAACATTTGGGAATTATTAGAGTACTCTGTGCACAATTTTGGGATTTTTTTCTCTTCCAAAGTATTCATTAAATTATTTCAGTGAATATATTTTACCCCTGGATAATAATGTGCTACTGTCTATTAAAGAAAAATTTAAAAATTTCAGGAAGAAGTAAAAAGCAAAAGGATACTGTTTTTCGATGTGTTGGTGTGTATATAACTGTGTTTTGCTTTTTAATTTAATGTCATAACCATTTTTATAAGAACAAAGTTTTGAGAAACTTTGAAGTCAAACGTGAGAGAATTAGCTGTGAAACTGTAAGCATCGTCATTTTCCTGAATTTTAGCTCACTTTACGTGGGTTCCTGATCTCTGATGTTATCCTCAGCTCCATATGACTTGCCTTAGTTTTCTTCAGGAAAAATGTTCTAACCTCTACAGGGGGTCACACATGATAGCCCCTCATGCCTGTGCTTTTGAGCCTACTCAGGCACCTACCTGGTCTAACTCGCAGCTGGTTAGAAAACCAGCTGGGGACAAACAAATGGCTCCAGAATCTCTTGAATGGAGTTGCCAGCCTTCTGAGAACTGAAGGATTACAGATGTTCCCACTAGCAGTCTTCCTTTCCCATGGTCCATGACCTCTGCATGAGGTAGCGGGAAGGGTATGGGCCTGATGTGCTCTGGATTCTATTTCTGCTCTGTCACCAACTGACTCTGTAGTGAGAAACGGAAGCTGTAGTCTCTCTAAATCTAGATTTTCTCATCTGAAAATCTAGATTTAAAACAATGCTCCCTTCAGTATGCCCTGGTGGCTTAGTGCTTAAGTCTGCTGGCACAGTTCACACTCATTCCCATGACCCAGGTTTGAGACCTGGGGCTGAGGATAACAATGAAGATAAACAGTTAAATAGAAATTAAGTGTTTCTTGCTCCTCTTTCTACCTACTTGCCTGCTTGCCTTCATTCCTTTCCTTAAAAAATAAAACAATGCCCCTTTCATATGTTATTATGAGTATTAAATGAGATGATGAATAAAGACTACCGGGACTTGGTGTGCACTGAAAAAAATAATAAAAAGAAATTAGTAAATGTTTTATGGAATGAAAAATGCAAAACACCAAAATTTGTGGGACACAGTGGAAGCAGTACTTTAGAGGGGAATTTTGAGCAGTACATGCTGGATTTAATAGTAGAAAAGTGTCAACCTAATATTTAAAATTTCTGAAAAGTAACAGAAAACTAAATTAAGTAAAAGGAGGAAAATATGAAAACAAAAAAGTTATTACAGGAAAGAAATAGATAAAAAAACCATCTCTTGGAAAGCTGACTAGCATAAGTGACACAGAGAGTGTAAGACGCAATTCACCAGTATTAGAAATGAAAGAGAGGATCTCACCACAGACCCTTCAGACATTGAAAGGCAAATATTATGAACAATTCTAAACACATAAATTGAACAATGTAGATAAATGAACAAGCTTAATGAAAAATGAAAGCCACCAAAACTCACCAAGATAAAAAAGATAAAAATAATAAACCTAAACAATAAAATTCATAGTTCACAACTACTCAAAAAAATTTCCAGACACAGGTGAATTCTACCAAATATTTAAGAAGGAAATAATATACCAACACTGCAGTGTCCTGAAGAAAAAAAGAATCAGAGGAAATATTCCCACTTATTTTCTAAGGCAAAATGACCTTGGTATCAAAACCAAAGACAATAGGAAGAAAACCCTGAAGATTATAACTTTCATAAACACAGATACAATAAATGGTCAATACAGTTTAATGAACCAAATCAAGCACTAATATAAAACCAATAATATGGGAATGTGACATTAATCAAATAATTGAGTGGGCAGGTCCAAACTCCAGTTCCTCCACAGAAATATTGAAGAAAAAGAAAAGTTACTAATAGAATCAACTTTGTTCTGACAAAGTTCTAGCAAACAAAGTTTACGTATCAACTGAATGTTATATCAAGAAAAAGTCCACCTAAAAAGGAGCAGAAAATATTTTTGGTGTTTTTCTTTGCACTTTGCAAACCCTTCCCCTGGATCAGTGGTGGTTTTTAAGAAGGCCCCTTGTGTTTCCTGTGCTGGCCCTTGTCCTTGGTTCTGGAGAAAGAGAAAGCTTATTTGCAAATTACTGTATTTGTCTGTCCTAACCTGTCTGTGAACTATTTGAAGAACTGACACAAGGTGTTTGCTTCTGTTTTGTCTAACTCAAAAATAAAACTGATGGGCATAGCTCAAGGCAGAAATGAGCTGATGCATCTCCAAGTGAAAAATTACCAAAATGTGTCAGTGAATCAACAGAAGCCATGGAGGGGTCTGGTGCAGCAATCCCTCGCAGCTCTCAGAAGGAACTGCCCTGTCCACACCTTGATCTTGATCTCCAACTCTCAGCCTGCAGAAACCATGCAATGATATACTTCTGTTGCTTAGCCACCTGTTTGTAGTACTCTGTGACGGCAACCCTAGCAAACAAATAACCTCTTCTCCCAGGAAGACATATTTACCCTACCGTGTACTTGCACATTTGCAAGGTGATGAGCAGACTGGGTCTCCATGGCAGTACTATCAGTCACAGCTAAAGTAAACAACTTCAATGTCTACCCATCAATAACCACCTAAATAAATTACCGTACATCCTCACAATGGAATCTTTTTCAGCTGGATTTTTCCTTTAGTAATGAAGCAGCATCACATGTAGCTGATTGGAATCGGCTCAGAGGCTGATTATGAAATGAAAAAGGCAAGGTGCCACTGGTCAGATAGAGGACCTCATTTGTGTAAAAATAAAAAGAAACTGAATATATATGTGCAAATATTTGCT
This sequence comes from Solenodon paradoxus, assembly GCA_004363575.1. Lineage (NCBI taxonomy): Eukaryota > Metazoa > Chordata > Mammalia > Eulipotyphla > Solenodontidae > Solenodon > Solenodon paradoxus. The sequence continues at coordinate 6,871 of RJWH01009175.1, read as the reverse complement.
TGGAGATGCATAGATTCTCTCTGGAAAGATACACAAGAAACTGCAACGTTTGTTCTTTTTGGAGAGCAGAATTGCTTTAAGGACCATGGAAAGGAGAATTGGGTTCTACTATAAATAAACCTGTACCTTCTGAATATTTTATTGTTTATGTATCACCTGTTCAAAAAAATCATATGCAGAACATCAAGATGTCTCTATACTTCAAATATATTAAAAAGAGAAACTATAATCATTTTAGCTTTTCATCTTTTGGAAATAACAGCTAGTCATACATGAAATGGGTTATTTGAGAAAATGGTACCTTCTCTCTTATCTCTTCGTTTAGAAACAAAGCCTAAAATTTGGCTTTGAAATAACTGAATAAACCACGAATACGAAGCAACAACAAAAAAAAAGCATTTGGTGAATGAAAAACCAGTGCTGTTGAGCATTTCAGTTGCGACCACAACAGACCAAATTAAGTCTCAGGGGGAAGCTGGAGAGAAATTTTCTTCAGGAGATGAGGGTATTCAAAATATCCTGAAATACTAGGGAATTTTTGAAAGGGTAGAAACATACTCACAAAAAACTTGAGATGACACTTAGATTTCTCCTTATGGCTGCTATCTAGGTCCACTGCACACGTGCGTGAAAGTTAAACCAAGGTTCTAAAACAGCCTGGCTAAGTGTTGAAGAACTGCCAATACACCGAGTCAGTCTGAGAGGTAGGGGTTGCTTTTATTCTTTCTTCCTTTTAAAATAAGCTTAGCTTTTTATAGTCAAGGAAATCTCTCACAGCATTAGCTGAACACAAGCTACAGGAACAGAATCTCCAGTGATCATACACTATAGGGAATTCAGTCCTGGTAAAAAGTTTGGAGAATTCGCTAAAGAAATGAATGAATTCAGATTTAAACAATCAAAAACTGCAAGCCTTAGGGAAAGTGGAGAATTTGATTTCCATACCTTGTACATTAAAGTATTTAAATATTAAGTTACCAAAATAAAAAAACACAAGACATGGTGCACCCTAGTGGAGCAGTGGTTTGATCAGCCACCTAAAAAGGAGTACAGTCCATGTACATCCCAAGGACCCCAGTTCGCATTCCAGGGCAGGGTTGGTTAGATAACTGATGTGAACAACTAAATGAAAAGTAAAATAAAGTGCTTCTTCCCCCTCTCTCTTTCTGCCAGTCTGCCTACTTGCCTTCATTTCTGCCTATACCTTTCCTTTAAAAAATCATATATCTATTAAGGAGTCAATATCCAAAATATATATGAAGACTTCATATATTTCATCTATTGAGCAAACTCAGTAGCAAAAACTATGTGATCTTAAAATATGTTCTGTTTCCTGGAAAGATGTTATTTAGGAAATAATGACAAGGAAAAACATCTCTACATGTTCAGTACAGACAAAACCGTCATAGGCCTCACTACATAGTACGTATTTTTAATCTGCAGTTGGTCGAATCTGATGTGGAGGGTCAACTGTGTGCAACAACTTAAAATGGATCACAGACCTAAACATATAAGCTAAATCTGTAAAATTCTTAGAACTGAATATAGGACAAAAGTTCCATGGCATTGAATATGGTAATGATTTTTTGGGGGGTATGACACCAAAAACACAGGCAACAATAGAAAAAAAAGTTAGACATCATGAAAAGTAAAAACTTTTTTGCATCAAAGGACACAACAGTGTGAAAACGCAATCAATGAAGTGGAAAAAATCCCTGTAAATCATATATTAAGGAATTAATATCCTGAACATGTAAAGAGTTCCTACGATTCCATAACAACTATAACAAAAAAACAGAAATAACTGAAAAATGAGCAAAGGACTTGAATAAACATTTATTCCAAGAGGCTAGACAAATTACTAATAAGCACATGAAAAGAAACTTAGGAACTAATGACTAAAGAAACACAAATGACTACCACAATAAGATAGCACTTAAAACTCATTAGAATGGCTATTACCAAAAAATAAAGTAACAAATTCTGGTGAGACTATAGAGAAATTGCAATCCTTGCACATCGCTGCTGGGAATGTATGGAAAACAGTTTGACTGTTCCTCAGAAAAAAAAAAGAATCACCTAGTGACCGAGCAATTCCACTTCTGAGTATGTACACAAAAGAATTCAAAGGAAGGACTTGAATAGACATCTTACCCTAATGACCATAGCAGCATTATTCACAATAGCCAAAAGGATGTTGTCACTCCAGTAATGCTGATAAACCCATTAATGAATAAGTAAAATGTGGTATGTACAGACCATGGAATATTACTCAGCCTTTAAAAGGAATAAAAATTTGACACATGCTACATGGATGAACCTTGACATTATGCTTAGTGGGAAAAAGAGTTGTGAACTGATAAATTTTGTATAAGAGATACCAGTAGAGTCAAACTCATGACAAAAAGTAGAATGGTGATTTTGGTGACTGGGAAAAGAGGAAAATGTACAGTTATTGCTTAAGGAGTAAAAAGTTTCAGTTTTGGAAGATGAAAAAATTCTGGAGATGAATGGTCATGAAGGTTATACAACATGAATACACTTCATTAATGCCACCAGTTTGGCCACTTACAAATGGGAGAAAGGTTAATTTTACGTTGTATTCACACATTTTTTTTTTAAAGTCATGATGCCCAATACACCCAGAGAAGAAAATAATAAGGTCTTTTCTTCCTAAATGATGAGATGTTTGCAGAGCTCATGGCCAGAGAATTTTCCCTATGCAGTAGTGTTTCCCCTTCTTGGAATAATGCTTTCAAATACAGTCTTCAACTAGAAAAGTGATAATTGTGTAAAACAAAGATATTATAGTTCAGGTTTATATCAGATATATAAGCAAAACACAGCAATTGTAGCATAAGTCGGGAACAAGCAAAATGAAGATGTAATATTCTATGGTGTTGGCGACAAGTTCCGGCGACCGCGTCCAGGAGGTGCCTTGGGTTGTCCCGGGAGTGGCATCGCCCAGGGAGAGAGACGGGACTCCTGTCCTGGGGCTCCAACCAGCGGCTGTGCGCTGCTGGTGCCTCTCCAGACCAAAGACGAAATCGAAGAGAAAACGAAGCCCGAGAAGCAAAACCCCGCGCTGCCAGGGAGAGGCGGTGTTAAGGCCAGCGCCATCAGCGCGCACCCCGCCACTGCCTAACCGTGTATGAAAGTACACGGCGGCCCCTCTCCGCATAGTGCGTCTAATAGATTAGAGTTGCGACAAAGGACTGTCTTTTTACAAATAGTGATTATTTATTATTTCCTTTGTTTACAATGCTATGTCTATTTTCGGATATTGAAATTGCACTGGAACTCTGGTGGTGGGTTTGGTGTTAATATAGACTGAGATGCAACTTCCATATCCTAAAAGGCAGAAGTTTTTGATGGGTGCACTGAAGTCACCAACCACCTTAGCCTCTTACAGAAATACAATTCAAAGCAGCCGGGAGTTTTTTAATCTGCCTCAGTCAGGAAAGAACCTCACCAGTTTCTGAAACTTACAATGACTGGGAGGCCAGCAGCACCCAACAGCCCAGCCGGCTCAGGAACAAAAGGGGTCATGACCGAAGGGCGGGAGATTCTCTCACAGTGTGGAGTCACTTTTTCTGGAGACACTTTAATCACCTAATGTCTGAAGACTTTCTTCAGGATTTATGTAAAGGCATCCTTCCAAATGCCCTTTAAAAAATCAAAACCTTTCCTCAAACCTACCCCGCTAGTCCTGCTTCGGGGGACACCCAGAAGGGCTGGGGGTCAGAGATTCTTCTCTGTTGGAAACTCCTTCAGTTCGACCACAGAACCCTCTCACTTAAGCCACTGCTGCCTTTGAAGAAAAGTCTAAAATAGCCCTGAAGTGATGACTGACACTTTACTGTGAACACAGTCGTGTTCTCAAATAGCATACACAGGTCTCTTGAGATTGAGGAAGACTTGCAGTAGCATTTGAGCTACACTCTGGTTGGGTTCTGAGGTCAGTGGACATGGTGCATCCAGATGAGTCAAAAACCCTTGAAGATCCCTCATGGAAACAGAATCAAGGTTCATGTCTGCACCCTGGACGGTAATAAGGGTATGCATTATCCAGTGATTTCCAGTGTCCTGCAACAATTTACAGGGTTTTTCAAATTACATAAAAAGGAGAGACAGATATAAATTCTAGAACCACTCTTGCTGCCATGAGAAGCACAGGAACTGAGGCAGCTGAGGGAAGAGTCCATTCCTGTTCTCCATGGCACTCCAGGCCAGGTAAGCGGCAGGTGGGCACAGCCCCTTGTTCTTTCCCTCCTGTTCTCTCAACCTTCGCCCTCTTGTCTGCATCTAGGGTCTGTGTGACGAAAGGGTTCCCTGGGGAGGCCCAATGTACAGCCCGGTTCTTGCCTGGCTGAACACTGGGCCCTACAGGGTACAGGGGACCCCCGAGACCACAAGCTCAACCACTAGGACGCCCTTGTCCTGATCTGCCTTTCACCTATGCTGGTGAATCTCCAGCCCCTCCAGATCAGGCTTCTAAAATCACTTGGGTGGGCCTGCAAGAAGAAAGGTCAACCCTGGCTTTCTGTCCTCTGGGGTAGGTGGCCTCATTCTGCTGAATCAAGGTCAGAGCAAATGCACGAATTACTGAGAGCCCACAGAGCGGGCCGTCCAGTGTCCTGATACAAAGCAGGACCGTTCACATTTAAGATGATTCAGCCATTTCAGGATGAGCCTGTTCAAATTGAAAAGATGCATTTCTCCTAGAAACACATGAGGGATTAGGCTAAAAAATTTTGTGGTTCAGGAAGGACACTTGGTGATTTGGTGGAGGGCATGGTGTGTTGAAATATATCTAAGAAATGGGGAACCTATACATAGGGAATTATTTTAATGTGTAGAATAATTACTACTATAAAAATAAATTTAAAAAACAATGAGAAGAGTATTTTGTGGTTCATTATTCTATATAACTTTTAGAGTCACTTAGAGTAATGGAGATCATGAAAGGACAAATACTGTATGTTTCCACGTATATGAGACTCCTGAAGTCACCAAATTCAGAGGAACAGGAAGCAGGTGGTGGTTTGCCAGGGGCTTGGGGGAGGTGGCTGGGGATTTGTCTAATAGAGACAGCACTTCGGTTTGGGAAAAATGAGATGAGTGGTGGAGGATGGGTGCACAGCAGTGTGAATGTGTTTAATTGCTTGAACTATACGTTTAAACATGGTGAAAATGGTAAATTTTATGTTATGTATACTTTATAACAATAAAAACCAACAAAAACATTTAAAAATGGTGTTTATACAAGAAGGGGTATAATATTTAAAAGCAGATGGGGTGGGTGGAACCAAAATGAACATCTAGATAAATAAATCATTGTTCCTCCTTCCTTCCTATTTGCATCAAAAAAGTTACCTTCTTAAAAAAAGAGATTAGCAAATTTTAGAGCAGAAAACAATGAACTGGTAAAAAAGAAAACCTTAAGTTCAATAAACTCTAAAACTTCTTTGAGAGGATTAAAAAGAAAAAGATAAATATCCATGCTTATGAAGAAAAACAAAAGAGAATACAAATCTTACCAACATCTGCAATGAGACACAATGTCACCACAGATATAAGACATCAGAAGCATAATAAGAATATATTTTTCACAACTTTGTGAATATAAATTTAGTAGGTTGAACAACATGAATGCCACAAACTGCTGAATTTACTCAAGATGAGAGAGATAATTTAAATAACCCTATATCTATTAGGAAAACCAATTTCTTTTTCCCCAATTTTATTGAGATATTGGCATATATCACAGTATAAATATAAGGCATACAACATGATGGTTTGATCTACATATATTGTGAAATGATTATAATAGTTCAAGATAGATTTCACTTCTCATAGATACAATAAAAAGAAAAGAAACATTTTCTGAAAAAATATTTTTGTGATGAGAACTCAGGATTTACTCTCTTAACATTGCTATATTATACAGCAGTGTTAACTATAGTCATCCTTAACATTTATTTATCTTATACTTGGAACTTTGTACTTTTTGACCATCTTCCCCAGTTCTCCCTCCCACTATCATTCACCTCTGGTAACCACAAGTCTGATCTTTTTTACTCCTTTGGGTTATTTTTCTTTTTAGATTTCACATATAAGTGAGATCATGCAGTACTTGCCTTTCTCTGTCTGACTTAATTCATTTAGCATAATGCCCTTAAGATCCATCTGTTTTTGCAAATGGTAGATTTTCCTTGTTTCTTTTTAATATGGCTGAATATTATTCCATTGCACATACATATGTATATATACATACATACATGCATACATACATATATATACATATATATGTAACAACTTCTGTATCCATTCATCCATCAATGGTCATTAGGTTGTTTCCATGTCTTGGCTATTGTAAATAATGTTGCTATGGGAAACCAATCTCCTTAGTTAAAAAATAACCTCCCAACAAATTAATCTGTCAGTTCAGCTTACTTATTGGAGAATTCTACCCAATATTTAAAGAAACCAGTTTATCATAAACTCTTCTGAAAATTCATTTTCCATGGCCAAAGCCATGATGGTTTTTATTTACATTACTATTTGATTTTCAGGATATTGAATTTATACCTCAATATGTATGCATTTCACACTACACCCACCACCAGGGTTCTAGTGACCATCACCATCACTATATCAACTCCTTCATTACCTAGTTGCCTCCCCCATCCCTCCCTCTGATAATCACAGTCTTGCATCCTATAAATTTTGTTGTGTTTTGTCAGTTTGTTTGCTTTGTTCCTATATATTATGGAAACATTCTAGATAAAGTTCAGAGGAGACCTGTAAAACATCTGTAGGTTGATAGACGAAGACGATGTGTAAGAAGATGTACGAGGTCGTCACGTGA
>RJWH01009174.1:0-24622 GCA_004363575.1 Solenodon paradoxus | reverse complement strand
GCTTCGTCATTGCCAATATTCCTGGCAAAAGACCTGGTCAGTGAAAGGCAGGGCAGATTTCACAATCAAAGAGTTGTCAAACCAAACCAACCAAGCGCGAAATGTAGTGGGCAGAAAGGGTAGCACACTGTCTTAGCTGGGGGCAGGGGGTTCCTTCTCCAAGTTCCATCCGTCCCCGTAAAAGCAGACTCTGAGACAAGCCAGTTTGTTTGGGGACATGATCCCAGGCGGCAAAAAAGGAGGACTGAGATGAGTAAAATCGGGCAGGAAAGAGAGTTCATATAGGCCTGAATTACCCAGCTGGTCACTGCAGTGGGCTTGACTTCACTGGGCTCCACGGAGAAGCTGTGAAGAGCACATTTCAGAATTCTCTGCCTGGGAAGTGGAAGACAGGCGCATTTCCCCACTGGCTCGCATGCCCTACTGGTCTAGGGCTGCCCCTGGGATTAGCGCTCTGCACATTCTACTCGTACAGATGTGAGTCCGACGCAGCCAAACAGCAGGCTCCAGGCAGCCACCTGCCATAGGCTCCACGTGCTGAGAGCATGGCCACAGCAATGGCTGGAGAAAAGGTGAGCTAAGAGGACCGCAAAAGTTCATGGGGTGAGGGAGGTATTGACAAGATGGTCCCAAATACCATCCCAAAGACATAGGAAGCAAATGCTTCAGAAACTCCTGTGGCTACTTCAACAGACACTCAATACAGCTCTTACACACTGCAGTCTCTGGTAAGTCTGTTCTTTAAGAAATAATGTCAACAAGGCTTTTTCTCCAGTTTTAAATGGAAGAAACTGTGAAAGTCAGCCACAATTGGTGGTGGTGATTTCAATTTCAAGACCTAATTAAAGTTCTTCGCTTCTGATCAGAGTAGACACACGGCTTCTCTTTGCCTTTCCTAACTGCCCCCTCCTACATCTCAAGAGGCTTGAAAGTTCTTTCCCTATACCAATCGACATCTGTTTAGACTACTATAACCCTCTAAAGACCCCGATAACTATAACTTGCTAATTATCTTTGCAGCATCCTTTAAACTTTCTTCATTTTATACTTTTGGCCTTAGTATACACAGGAGTGCCTGAAGTCTTACAGTGCTGGTGGACGGCACCTCCTTCCCATGCCCAATCCACCCCCCTGTCTCAATGGAAGTTCATTTCTGTGAGAGCAGGACTTGTTTTATCCATCTTTTTCCCCCCACAGTGCTTAGTGCCATGTCTTGCCCATTGAAGAACCTTGATAAATCCTTGTTGAATTAATGAATGAATTTTAAAATTGTCTCAGTTGTAAGCAAGTCATGAACCACCAGCCTTGATAGTTGTTAACGATACGCAGGCAAATATTAAAACCCTGAGGGGTATGTGCACCACTGTAGATCTGAAAAGCCACAGGGTTTCCAAATGCATTTTGCTTAAGAGTGTCACTGTGGTAATATCACAGTATGCCATGGATGCCATTAGGAAAAAGCATTCAGAGAAATACTGCCTGCCCCTCTCTTAACAAATGAACAATTTCACTAAGCACAAGGCCTAGGCACACAAGAATACTCTTCACAGATTTCAAAGCACCACGTGAGCCAGGCAAGAGCACCTTCTTCTTCCACTCTTTCCAGTCTCCTGTAGGGGGACTCTCTGTGGCAGAAACCAATCAGCAAAGGAGGCTGGGTGGTACAATTCAAAGAGATCAACCTCCCTGGGTACAGAGCAGGGAAGAGCAAAATGTCAAGATAATTGTCCCACAAAGGGAATGGAATTCATAATGAATCAACGATGGAATTCATGGTTTACACATCTGCACCTGAGCTGGAGCTTCTCATGTGGATAAGATGTCTACTGTGATTCGACTCTGCTGCCAACTATGTAGGCCCTGTGAGACTTACCGGCCAATCCTGTCCCTCTCAAGTCACTATATGGCCATAGTGATGCTTCACACTGGGCCAAGACTATGAGTATGTAGGACATATTCCAGTCATGCACCTATTCATTTTTCAATATTAGAACCATGTGATCTTGAAGCTAGAGCTACATCATAACATGCCCTATCTATCCTGACTGTCCAGGACCTGGTGAGTGAGGAGGAAGAGTAAGTGTTCTTATGAGCCAATACAATGACCTCAGTTTCAAATGCAGTCACTTGCTGTAACTTTCATCTTAACAGTTCTGTTAAAACCATGAATACATGGCTTTGCAAGAGTTCTTGCTTCAGTAGGAGTTTCTCCTAAGTAATTCATCCCTGGCTCTCTAGATTCCATTTATTCTATCAAACCCATTTTAATAGCCCAGATATCTATAGATCATAGGGTTATGATTTCCTGTAAACTGCCTTCTTCACACAACAGGGTGATAACACATTCCTCAGTTCACTGACCTTATTTCTTTGTCTTCCCATTATTCTGGGGCATCAAAGCAATTAGTGGTCACTACCTTCTAGTAACATGTATCCCGAACATACCTGGTTGCCTCATCAATTAGCCACACTAGTTCTTGCTACTTCAGAGTCAGTGTCATGGCGGGAGGGATGACATGGAAGATGCCAATGCTCTTCCATTTACACATTCTCTGGCACTTTTCTGTCAGGCACAAACCTCCATGGGGACAGACTTAGTCAACTCTTAAGTCTTGGTCTTGGAAGCCAGTTAGTCGTTTGAGAACAGTCCTGCATTGCCTAATACAGAATGGAAACATCCAAATGACAGTTTATGATATACCTTTAGTATTTCTTCCCGAAGACACCCAGGACCAGGAGCATACTAATAGTTGTTTGTAAAAGTCCGAGTTTTCAGGAAGTATCAGATTCAGAAATCTAAGAGTCGCTGGTTGGATCTCCCTACTGGTTTTGACAACAGGTCAAGTAATGATTAATATCTACTTATACATCTGAAGTTGTAGTATATGTGTATGTACACTGTGCTTTAATTTTTTGAGAGCAATGACCTTACTTCACTACCCACTCAAATGTATGTCTTTTCAACATATCTCAGTGATGGCAGTCTGGAGCTCCCCCAGTTGGGTCTCTAGAACACAGAATCACAAGTTTTAAGGTGGGTACTGTTAAAGCCATTAATTTATTCCAACTGGCAATATTTCGTGGTTTTCCTATCCACTGAATTCCAAAGAATATAAGAGCTTGTCAGTCTTGATATTTTTCATTTTACTTTTCATTCCCTGCATTGCATATTGTTAACCACTAGAATTAGGGTATACGATGCCATTATCTCCATTAATTGGAAATTCATTGATGACGTGGTGGATTTACCTAGCAGAAAGAAGATCTACACCCTCAAAGAATGTCCTGCCAAGAAGAGGCAAGTTTTCATAAGCCTGTGACAAAATGATAAAGGTATATTGTAAACTTTCCCAAATAAAGGAAAAGCCAGGCAAGCTGGTTTCTATCACTGGGAGAAAACATTTGCCAAATCAATTACTTCATGCTGTGTATCCAGGTCTCAGTGACCTGTTCCTCCACTATGAGCATGTTGTTTCTGAAATTGACAAAATTCCAGAGTAGAAGATGAGAACAGCAAATGTGTCCTTTCTTCCAATGTGCAGATCTATTTGATAAACAAGTCAGATTATCTTTCTCAAATTTAGGTTAACGGATTTTAAGTCAACATCTCCTGGGCAGAGAGAAGAATGTACACTTCCAAATTTTCTGTGAATACTGGAATCTTCACCACAAGAATCTCATGAAAATACTGGTTTTGTAAGTTAAAAAAAAAGTAGTGTTTAAATACTAACAATTGCGTGTGATTCACCTATGCTCCCACCCCAAGAGATGGGCTACGTCACCCCACATTTAGGGAAGTATTCCTAGAATAGGTTCATTTCTGAGAAAAAGTGAAGATTAATTTATTGCATCTTGTTCGAGGCCCCATTTGTAAATACTTCAAAGATTTTTTATGTTGGGAAAAGGGGATACTTTTAAAATAAGGACATAGTGTCATCATAAAATAGATATTCATTATAAAAGGGCAGCAAATCCCTAACAAGAAGTGTTTTTAACAGTAATTTGGTCATTTTGTTGATAAGGATATGTCTTATTGAATACGTATTTCAGCCTTAGAAAACGGATACAAATTACATCGTGTTACATTATATATATTATCTCAGTTTAGTCCACATGCCATTTTTCTCATTGAAATAATCATTTTTATTAAGTTTGACTGTGCATCTTTGAGGAGGCATGTTTTTTCCAGTCACCCAGAGCCCCTAGTACTCCCTGCTGCCTTATATGCAGCCATTTCCTGTATTTGTCAAATGCATGACCCAAGGTATTTGACTTTGAAATCCCTGCTATTCATAATGATGCACAAATTATGTGGGAACTGTTCAGCTGATTAAAGTGCTGGTGGCATTTACTTGGCAGAGAAAAATTTGAAAAGAAACTTCTTTACACAGCAACCTCCTTCACTGTATAACAAACAGATTCAACTCAAATGTAATTTGTTCTATGCTGAATATTTTAGAAACACAACTATTACATAAAGTGAAATACTTGGGAAATTTATCAAGAGAAATAAATTTAAAAGTGAGAACTGATGCGATGTCAAAAAAAAAAAAGCTTGAAAAAGAAAAATATGTGGGAAAATAAGATGTTTATTTGCAATAAAACATAGGAGAGTCAGACTTCAGAAGGAATCATTTGAGTGTGTGTGTGTGTATGTGTGCGTATATGTACAAAAAAAAAAAAGATCACCATTAATCTAGTTATGGTAGAAAAATAGTAACCTTCTCATGTGATTATCAAATTAACAAAGATTATACCACTTCTTGGACACCAGCTTAACTCAGTCAGGACTAACTTTTGGGGGCAGGGACATGCTCGTGTGACCCAGGCAGCTGAGATGCAGGCATGCAGACCTGGGGTCAGGGAGAAAAACAGCATAGACGTATCTTTCTCTTCCTTCTTGCTTTTAAAAATGCTACTTCCTCCTCTTCCTTCAATTTTTTTTTTTAAAGTGGGTTTTTGGTCAGATGAGTCCAGGCTTACCCCAATGTGCAACATGATATTCATGCGAGATCAGAGCTAGATTAGTAATAATACTTGAAGTTTATTGCTGAGTACAAGGTGGTTTTCCGTCCTAACTGCTGATGGGACTAAAACATGACACCCCAAGTCTCTGAGAATTGTTCTCTTGTACATGCCCCCCTGACATGAGGAACCAAGAACAGGAGAGGACAGCCCCAGAGGCAAAGGAGAAGCTCCTATTTTCTAACCCTGCCGTCCTTCCCTTAATCAAAGAAGCCATCTGCGACTCCTTCGATCTCCAGCCTTCTTCTCATCAAAAAATGGTCTCTTTTCCCTATTCTCTAGAAAAACGTAGAAAGGGGAGTTATTTATCTCAACTTTTAGTGTAAGAGTCAGGATGAGTCCTTCCTCCTTGCCTCTTGGAGGCCTATTCCTCTCTCCCGAGAACCAGGTCCTCTTTTCCAGGCCTCAGCACAGGCTATCAACCACTGGTCCGCCCCAGCCACCTCAGAATTGACTGCCATGTCAATTCTACATATGTATGTTACTATTAAAATCTAGGATTTTCTCTTACTTACTGTGCCTAATGTTCACTCATTCACCCTGTGAAGAACATCAGAGAAATGGGAAGACTTTTCCTTTGAGCCCCTCATTGCAAAATATGATGCCTATTTATTCTTAAGGAAAGCAAGGTGGACTGCCCGTTTTGCCCCCACAATGAAGAGGGAGGGTTTCAAGTGAAATGACTGAGCAATCCTGGTCTGCCCAAGGCCCATATCAAAATTACATTCCTCGGCTTTCATGATCGCTTTGTGTGTGACTCTGAGACTGAGCTCTGGAATGGAAGCAATGTGAGCCAACCCGGGCTCTGGCCATCAAAACCTTCCAAGATCGAGGGAAGCTTGGGCACCTGAGGAGGAGGACACTTTATTTCCCCCTCCCCTCCCGCCTCCCCAATCCCTAGTGACCTGCAAGGGGCCATATATGAGCAAGAAGGAAATTTTCAAACCAGTCTTACTGGGGCTGTTTGTTACTGGTTTTGCCCTATACTAAGGAAGCAAGTGGCTAAAAGAGACCACCCCAGTCTCGGAATCGACCTCCTGTAGGTGTCCCACTCTGAAGACTATTTTGAGCCAAGGACAAGGGAGGACCATCAATCCTGTAGACAAAGGAGAAACCCCTGCCTTTCTCATAACGCTTTCATCTTTCCCTTAATCAAAGAAACCATCACCACTCCCTTTGCCAGCCTCCCCCTAATCCAGAAGTGGTCATTGTTCCCATAAACCCTAGAAGAATGCAGAAAAGGAAGAAAGGAAGCTCAACCTATCTTTGCTTCCAGAGTACAGAGGAGTCATGGCTTCTTGGCTCTTGAAGACTCCCTCTTCTCTCCCAGACACCCCCCCACCACCCCTTTCTCATGTTTCAGTCAGCACGGGATAGAAGTCTTTGGTCTTCCCCAGGTACCTTAAAATTCGCTGCCATGTAAATTCTCCATACATATGCTCTAAAAGTTGGGCTCATCTCTAATCATGTCTGATGTTAATTTATTCATTCATCCAGCCTGTGAAGAAACTCAGAGGAATGGGGGGTCTTTTCCTTGGCCCCCACACTAACAAATACACTGTATGACAGTGACAAAGTTACTGAACATCCCTAAACTCGGTCTGATTGTCATCAATAAACTGCAAATTACAATGATGAATCTAATTTAGGGGTCTGGAGTGAGGATTTAATTTTGTTTAATATATAGTGCTTAGTATTATGCTTAGCACACTGTTCGATAAACACAACCTATTTAAATGGTTCCAGATGTGAGGCAGCTATGACAATGTCAGATGAATTCCACAAAAGAATGACATCATTTCTTCTGCTTGATAACCTCTATCCCTGGTCACATACAGAACCTAGTCCTTTCATTTAGCCAGCTCTAATAATACATATGCTGATGAAGTACCCCTTTGACGATCTGGAGTCCCACAGGGCTGGCATTAATGTTGAACTGCTTAAGTCACCCCTATAACAGCTGCTTGAACCCCTGGAGTGTACCTGATGTCTCTCCAAACTGAAAAGTGAGAAATGACTATTAGACACTGGATCCTCAGACACAACACCTCCGATAAGCTTCAGACCACCTTGGAGTCAATGTAACACCAGGCTATCCCGAGACTGCACCAACTGAAAAGGATGTGGCCTCTGCTGTCCTCATCAATTACAGTGGATTAATGTCGCTCAGGGGAAACTTAATAAATGGCCTTGCTTAAAAGATGCTAACTAATTGCACCTAGAAAATCCCCATCCACCCAAGGCAAGTGATACAATAAGCCCAGTGGGAAGTCTGGATTTCTCATGAAGTTTCCTCCAATGCCTTGTGGTCAGGTCTTGGGGCAAAGGAGCTCCTTCCTTTTTGGAAGGCTGCCTATTTGAATCTATAAGTCCAGTTCCTGCACACCTTGACTCCAAAACCTCTTTGTCAGCAGGCTTTAAAATCCATTTTTTTGGTGAGTGGAAATCAAGTTAAATTCCTGAAGCTGAAGGGAAATAGGACAGACCCCAAATTGAGCTGCCTCTCTGCTTGATTTTGTCTGACCTCTCAGGTAATGGGCTATTCGCTGCTGCTAAAGTGCAGAGCACAAAAGAAGAAATTTATTTTGTCACAGGGTTTCTGTTCATCATAGTGTAGAATACAAGGGAATGTTTTTAGCTTTTAGAGGGTAGCAGGATCATGGGTGTGTGTGTGTGTGTGTGTGTGTGTGTGCGCGCGCACGCGCGCGCACATGTGTGTGTTTTAAAGGAAATGTGCAGGCAGGAATGAAGGTGAGCAGACCAGCAGGAAGAGAGGAGGAAGAAGCATTTTACTCATTTGGTTGTTGCCCCAGTCCCCGGGTTGAGAACCAAGGTCCTTTGGGACGTATGTGAACCTTGCAAGCCAAGCCGGAAGTGGACTTACCTGCTAGGTCACCAGGGTGCATCCAAAGAATATTCTTTAATCACTTGAAAAGCTAGAAATCCTCTCTCCAGGAAAAAATCAAAGTTTATAGAACCTCCCATTCTCAGTAACTCTCTGCAACATTGGGTCTCCCGTTGCAGCAAGAATCAGAATGACAAGCCCCTGGAGGGCATCTTAAAACAGGGCTGGGCCACACCTCAGTTTCTGATTCCGAGTGAATGGGGCCTGAGAATCGATCTCTAAGTAGTTTTAGTGCTGCTTCTGCTGTTATTGCTGCCCTGGAAACCGCAGCCAGAGAACCACCTTATCAGAGTCTACAGTCCAGCTGAAAACTTCAGCTCAGCTCAAGGAGCCCACCTGAGAATATTCTAAACTCTGGAAGCACAGGCCTGTCAACAAGGAAGTCTGAACAGAAGATCAAATGTGCTAACTCTTAGCAACTCTGAGCTCTGATTTGGGACCTTCGGGGAACACTCACCTTAGAACACTCAAATCTTCACCATCTTTTCCTAGATTCCTGCTTCTCTTCTTCCTCCCCTTGCCCTCCACCTTTCTTTTCCCCTGTCTGTTTTCTGGCCTCCATCTTTATGGGTCCTTCTCCTTCCCCATCTGTTGTCATGGGTGTCTGCGCACAGGTATCTAGATGTTTTCCCATCCCTCTCTCATTGTCCCCAATTTCTCTCCCTCTGCACACAATTATAATAGGAAACTATTTTCAGATTTTACAATGTGTTGCAGCTACTGAGTAATGCTTTATGACTCATATTCTTAATTTTGAGAATGGAATATTTTATATTTTTCTCTAAGGACATAAAACACTAAAGGGCGCTTAACATTTTCTCTAGGATAATTCATATCTTGTTTAATGTGGGAAATTTTTCTCATCTTTCTCCATAAAAGCACTATCCAATATAACTTTCTGCAGGACAAAAATGTTGTGATTCTATGCTATTCTACCCAGCAGCCACTGTCACATGTGGCTACTAAGCATTTAAAACATGGCTAAGGGTAAGTGTGGAAATAAGTTTTAAGTGATGCAAAATCTAAAATGGGTTCATGTTGCTAATGGCTACCGTATTGGACAATGCACCTCTGAATTACTTAAATTGAATAGTATATAAAGTATATACATAGGGTGCCAATGTCTTTTAAAAAAATCTCTTAAACTATGTTAGATCAGCCTGACATCAAAATAGAAATTGAAAATGCACTCATTTCTATAACTTTCATGAATCTGATTCACAGTTGTGCAAGGAGTTTTTTAATTGACTATACTACTATTACCACTGCCGCCACCACCACTACTAACAATAATATAATAACTATAAATCAAACAGTGTGAAATGATGTGTGTTCTTTTAACCATATACCTAAACGTTAAAATTCTTCTCTCCAGGGAGTAAAAGAACAATTGATGTGCTCAAGTGAACCAGCTCTGTTTGTTCCACTTAAACAGAAACTGGGAAACAGCAGCATGAAAATCCTAGTCATCCATTAGTGGGCAGAGTCAGTGACTCCGAACCCTGCTGGTCACTGATCAGTGTTTTCCCGCAATCTCCTGACGAATGACCTCCATTCCTGCCTTGTAATGGTCTCAGATGTCAAGGGATGTCAGAAATTCTAAGAACCTCGCCAATCAAAATTACTCTAAATTCACTTTAAATTTCAAGGTTAAATAAATATATGCCATGTAGTCCCGTTTTAAAGTTAGTGTGAAAAATTAACTGAAAAGATGCTGTAATGTTAAAAGGCTAATGGAACCACTCCAAAACCCTCAATTTAAAAACCCTTAAAAAAGGAATACAAATCAGTAAGGAAGGGAACCTGACAATATTTGCAAATGACATATTTTACATTGAAACCCCTAAAGACTCCACCAAAAAACCTATGAAAACTAATAAATGAATTCAGTAAAACTGTAAAATATAAAAGTCAGTATACAAAAATCTCTTCATACACTAATAATGAATAGAAAAAGAAATTACAGAAACAATACCATGTACAAATGCATCAAAAAAGATAAAATACCTAGGATTAAGTTTTAACCAAGGAGGTGAAAGATTTGTATACAGACAACTATAGAACTTTGATGAAAAAACTAAAGATTACACAAATAAGTATAAGATATTCCATGCTAATTGATTGGAAGGATACCGTTAAAATGTCCAGACTATCCAAAGTAATCTATAGATTCAAGACAACCCCTATCAAAATTCTAACAGCATTTTTCACAGAAATAGAAAAAACAATCCTAAAATTTGTATGGAATCACAAAAGATCCCAAATAGCAAAAATAACCATCAGAAAAACAAACACAGAAGAATCATCCCTCTCCCTGATTAAAACTATATCGTAAAGTAACAGAAATCAAAACAGTATAATATTGGCATAAAAGACACAGACCAATGGAGTAGAATTGATACAATCAAAATAAACCCATGCATATATGGTAAATTAATTTCCATAAAAGGAGTCAAGAATATACAATGGGAAAAGTACAGTGTTCTCAAAAAAATGGTGCTGAAAAACAGAACAGCACATGCAAAGGAATGAAATCAAAACATTACCTTATACTATGCACAAAATTTAACTCAAACTAAATTAAAAACTTAAGACCTGAAACCAAAAAACTCCCGAAAGAAAACGTAGTTCATAAACTCCTTGATGTAGATTATTAGCCATAATTTTTTTTGATTTGGCAGCAAAAGCAAAAGCAAAAGATAAATAGGACTATATCAAACTAAAAAGCTACTGCACAGCAAAGCTTCTGCAAATCAACAAAATGAAAACATACAGAATTGGAGAAAATATTTGCAAATTACGTATCTGAAAAAATGGTTAATATCCAAAATGTAACTCACACAACTCAACAGAAAAAAAGCAACTAGAATTCAAAAAAGAGCAGAGGATCTAACAGATATTTTTCCAAAGATAACCTATAGATGGCCTACAGGTACATGAAAAGCTACTCATCACCAGTAATCCTCAGAGAAATGCATATTAAAATCATAATGAGATATCATTTCATACTTGTTAGAATAGCTATTACAAACAAAAATAAGAGTTGGTGAGAATGTGGAGAAAAGGAACCCTTATGCACTACTGGTGAGAATGTAAATTGGTACAATCTATGGAAAACAGCATGACAGTTGCTCAAAAAAACAAAAAATAAAACTACCATATGACACAGACATTCCATTTGACTATTTATCCAAAGGAAACAAAAACACTAACTGAAAAATATATAGGCATTCCCATGTTCATTGCAGCAGCATTATTTATAACAGCCAATACATGGAAACCACCCAAGTATTCATCATTAAATGAATGGATAAAGAAAATATAATATATGTGTGTGCTTAATATTCAGACACACCAAAAAGAAACTTTTTAAAGAAAGGTAGAGGTAGGAATGAAGCCAGATAAGCAAGTAGGCAGGAAGAGAGAGGAAGAAGAAGCATTTTTACTTATCTTGTTTTTATTTTTTAGTTGTATATCTTGAATCTTGGTTGTTCTCCTTGGTCCCAAGACGTGAACCTGCATTCTTGGGGTATATGCGGGCTGCACTCAGCTGGAGGTGGTGGACCTAACCACTACTCCACCAGGGTGGGCCAAAAAGAAGGAAATATTGTCTTTTGGGACAACATGGATGAATCTGGAGGGCATTATGCTAAGCGAAGTGAGTCAGACAGAAAGACCAATACTGTATGATATCACTTATGTGCAGAATCTTAAAAAAATGAGATGAGCTCATAGAAACAAAGAAAAGATTGTTGGTCATCAGGGGTAGGAGAAAGGGAAAAGCAATGAGGGCTGGGAGATGATTGAAATGATTGCAGATGCTCAACAGGTACAAACTTCCAGTTATAAATAAATAAGTCCTGGAGAATGTAATATATAACTATAGTTGATATCATATTGTATATTTCAAAGTACTAAGAGAATGGATCTTTAAAGCTCTCATCACAGGTAAAGAGCTTTAAATGTGTGTGGTGACAGATATTAACAAGACATTGTGGTGACTATGTCATAATACATACTAATACTGAATCATCATTGTATACCTAACTAACAATGCTGTATGTCAATTATAATTCAATTTTTTTTAACTTAGAAAAAAAGATAAAAGCCTGTAGATGATGCAGCCTCAGATTTTCAGTTAGGTAACTTCAATTCTTCCTGTCCCTAGTGTTTTGAGCTGATTCACAAAATGTAAAAATTAAACTACTGTGTGAAATTACATCTACCAGTGAAGGCCTTGAATCCACAGCACAGAAATGAGAAAGAAATCAGATCTCACTCTCTCCTTAACTGTTGTTCTACCATCACCAAGGATTCACACCATCGACCAAAGTTCTTTGGGGAAAATCTGATAGAAGTATTGGGAAAAGACCAAACATGCATATTTATAGGAACTTATATTTTCATGGCCCTTCAGAACTTATCAATTGCTTTCATCTACACTGACCATCAGTGCCCACCATGACACAAGAAGGTGGGTACTCCAGCCTCACTTGTACAGACAAGGTTATAACTGATAGGGAAATGATCCATTCAAATAGTTAGACAGTAAGTAGAAAAGAAATCTAAATCTAATTTGCAGAAAAATAGGCTTGGGTCAGAGGGCTAGGAAATCACAGCAAATTCCCCACTGTCTTAAGCATAATACGTAATACATTTGGAGAAACAGAATTGCCATTTCACATTAAATTAACCACATGGAACCCAGCCCAGCCTGTCCCAAGGCAGATTAATAGAAACAGAGTTTGAGAAAATGCCTTTGAGTCTTTTTGACTCTTTTTGGAGTATATGTTATTTCATGTGAAGCTTTTATAGATTCGGTGGATTTTCTGTTGCTTTTGATTTTTTTTTATGAATCAAGGATTGGCACATTGTATGAGCTCTATAGAAAGCCAGGGCTCTTTTCCCTGAAATCATTCAGAAGCCTGAAACCTCATTAAATGTTTACCATAATAAATCACCTTAATATATCTCACTTTGCTAAGTTGTTAGCCAATTAGTGTAATATAAGCCAAATTTCTGGAAGAAGCTAGCTGAACTCAGTTTAAACCTATTAAGGAAATTTACTTAGCCCTGAATTGACCCATTTTGAACACTGAGCCATATTTTCACGGACAGATTAAGAAACAGATTCCAGCCTGAGTACAGCAGATTTTTTTCTCTTTAAATTAAATCTGTATGAGAAGAATAGAACTTTTTCAGCTTTTATTTGAAGTTGCAATATGAAGTGATATTCTGTTGAACACTTTCCGGGTAGCTATGGCAACAATGATTATCACCACATACTACCAACCAAAATACCACCTGCATCTACGTCTATTCTAAACCCTTAATTAAAAAGAAAAGCCCAGTTCAAATTTCCAGTTGGTAAATTTGGGAGAAATTTTTTTAAAAAAAAAATATGTTGGGAAATCTATTTAGGTTTTGCTTCTTGTGTGTTTGGTTTATGGAGGTTTTCTCCCCACTTTCAGGACAACTTAAGTCAGACTATCTCTGCCCACACCAGAACCACCCACATTGTTAAGTTTCTGGAGAAACAGAGGCTTCAGCATTTCTTTTTCTAAGGAGTTCATCAGTAATGAACACTCCAGGGACCATCCCCTCAAAAGTACTCCTTTCAAACAATTATCTCTGTGCATGAGAATTTTAGGTTGGTTTTTAGTTTTTCTGTAGGAAAAGAAGAGAAGATTGGGAGGAGGAAAACAGGAAAAGGAAATAAAGACTGAAAGAAGAGGAGGCTAGGAAAAGAGGAATAGAAAGAAAGTGCATGAGGGAAGCAAGGAAAGTGAACCCAAGATTAAAAACGTCTTCCAGGGGAAGGCAAGAGGGGAAGCACAGATGATCCACTCGGAGTAGAAACAGGCTTCAAGCAGGCTTAGCATGGAAGGTTCTATGGTAGACTGTAGGAACTGTAATCAGTTCATCACTCTTCCCTATTTCCATACCTTTTGCCCCATTATTCTGCAGTGCCTACCCAGTCCTACTTAGCCTGACTTGCTTTGACCAATAGGATAGTAGCAAATGTGACGCAAGTAGGCGTCCTTGTTGTTGTCCTGTGGAGAATGGAGAAAATATGGAGCAGAGCTGATGTGCTCCTGTCTTCCCAGCCAAGGTCATTTTAGATCAGCTGACAGCTAGTAAACAGAGACACCTGAGCAAGCCCAGTCAGTATCAAGAAAGCTGCCTTAGTCAAATGGTAGCTAACTACAGACCCAGGAGTGAGCCTTTGCCAACATCAGCTAAATAAACGTGTATTGTCACCTGCTGCCAAGGACATCTTTTAGGCAGCATTACTGTGGTGACAGATAACCAAAACAGGTTCTTACCCTATTAATCAAGAGCCTTCACGCCACTCCCATATATTAATACATTCTGACATATAACCGTGTCTAGCTATTAAAGTCCACAGAAAAGAATGGATTGCAGAATTATGGTAGAAAACCTTACCCTGACCCCAATGCAAAAAGTTAGTCTGGCAGGATTTTTCCATGGTACTACATCCTGTTCTACAGCTATGTCCTGTTATCGTGAACAAGTACAAGCAAGCATAGCCTCCCTACTCTGCAGTTGTCCACAACTGTAAGAGTTGCCGGCAGAAACCACACGTAACCAAGGAGATGAATCATTACCTCAGAGCATAAAAGGAGCCCTCCCAGGCCCCCAGCCGATCAACTTTGAGTAACAACACCCCTGGGCCAGCACTGGGGCTTGCAATAAAGTACTGTTTTCTCTACCTTTCGAGTGCCCGGTTGTCAGTCTTCTCTCTGACGGGAGGCTTTGCCGTAACAGAATGATCTTAAACAGTAAAACACAAACTTTTGAGCAAGGTAAGTGTTGTCAACCACCAAAAGAAAACCCAGGACCTTCTCCAAGGTAAGGTCATGAGGATTCTAGAAGACTTAAAACTTGGAAAAAATCCAGTCAATCTTCTTAGAGGATAAACTGAATTTAAATAATTAAAAGAATGCGAGCAACCTTTATTCATAGTCACTAAGGCTGCAACAACTAATGGACGGAAGAGTTTGCAAAATCTCAGGTGCCCTCTTAATTGCAGCTCAATAGCTGTAATAATAAAAGCAGTTTTCTCCAACTGTGGGCTGGAGGGTAAACAGGGTAGGTGATCCCTGGTGAATCTGTGCTGCCAACTGCAAGAACAGGGTAACAGCTGTGATCAACACCATACTCCCTATCTTACCATAAAAATAACAAATGAATTGTCACTGGAACAAAAAAAAAAAAACCTTGAAAATGTGGAAGAGCACTCCATTCACCTTCTGTAAGGAAAGACATAACCGGAAAACGGACAATACATAGGCTGACCTTATGTACCATTTGAAACAGGACAGTATGATTTTTTTCATACTTCCTGACTGTCCTGTCATTTTAATATGTCAATTTTGGCCTGTTTTAAAAAAACCAAGGCTGTATTTAATGCAGGGCAGAAGGGGCAGCTGAGTTGCACCAGGGCCATTCTGTTGAGGGAACCCAAAATCAGCTGCCGATTTTGCCCTGCTTGAAAGACGGCCCTTGCCGGTGCTGACTATGGTGGGCCATGTTTCCACCCAGTTAGGAAACAGGAGCATGGAAAGAGGATTCCACGCCCCCCAACCTCAGTGTGCCTGTTTCTTCAAAGAGAGCAGAGCACTTGCAGCATGGTCCGGCCGCAGGTAAGAATTAGGGGGTCATCTCTGGCACTGTGGGAGTTATTGGGCACATATGGCACTGAGATGGTTAAAACGGCATGTGCTTTAGGCAGAACATTTAGAATGAGTTTACAGGGGCACCAAATTTGGTTTTCTAAGGTGCTAAAATTCCTTGAACCAGCCCTGGTCATTTGTATGAAGTCCCATGGGACCACATGCTGCTACTATGCAATGTGATATTGCATAGTACCTACTTGTTGCTGGTCCAGCTGCTCTGCTCCTGCTTGGATTGCTCCGCCTCCTCCCCTCCCCTCCCCTTAACAGCCAGTGCTCAACCCCATCCTGTTTTTGCCTTCCCAATGTCCCATTTTCATCTCAAGGAAATATGGTCAGCCTAACAATACAAGCAGTTAGTCTGGAAATATTTCTTTTCCTATAAAGCTGAGCTCTTTTTTCCCCCAAGGAGAAGCATTTTATTAGGGGAACTTAGAGGTTTATTTGCAAATAGGAAATCCAAGTTTTAAGTACAACATGAATGAGATAATACTCTTATCTCAGACCATGTGATTAATCAAAGACCCTGTTAGGTATGCAACTGAGAAAACTGTGTACATGTTGCAATGGCATAAAACGGATTATTGATTGACTATGATAATCACAGAATGGTGGTGTTGAATGGTGGTGTTGAATCATTATGACCCTGGAATGTATTTGTTTATGACAATAGCTTGAATGGAGAACAAAACACGTTAGTAGAATCTGAAGGGTTTCTAGTTTTGTACTGATTCTGGTTCAACTCATCCATGGCTCCCAAGGCACAACAGGAAATCATCAGTATCTATCCTCAGCAGCTGGAATCCCACTGTCTTCCAACTTCTTTGGGAGGGTAGTAGAGAAAGGAGAAATAACAGTTGGGTTTACAAGTCCTTTTCTATTGTTGTGAGGGATGGGAAAATTGTTCCTTGAACCTTTTCCTTCTTCCCCAGATGCCAGTAAGTTAAGAGGATATATGAAAGTCAGAGGAATCCAATGAAAACCAATGATGTTTCAAACATTCTGAAATTTGTTCATTTTCCCATCTATCCTTTCAAAAAACTCAAACAATACTGAAAGACTACTCAATGACTGCCATGTATCCGGAGCTGTAGAACTGCTAATGAACAAAGCTTGTGACTTCCTTGAGGGGATACTAGATTAATGAGATCCAGAGACTGACAAAGAAACAGAGATAATTATTTATTTATAGTAGAACACTGGGGTGTTAACAGTGAAGAGTGCAGAAAAAAAGTACTATGGGTGTTTTGGGCAAGGAGTGAAAAAGGTCACTTGAGTGGAACTGGGGGACCTCAAAGTGGAAAAGAGTTCAGGACCCTTCTTAAAGAGTACCAACAAAGGCAGGCAGAGAATGGAAAGTTGACAAAATATTAAATTAAAAGGGTCTACTGTCAGAAGTCCAATCAACCCATATTGTCCTTGGACCACCATAATATGCTCTGAAGTACCAATGTTCTAACCTATGAATATATGTGAATACAAAAATGCAAAAGTCATAGCATACTTAATGGTTACCATTACATGAAACTCAAGTATTTGATGAGCATCTATTAGACTCCAGAAACTCTGCTAGGCCTAGTGACTTTTTTGTTACAAAAGGGACAGGAATTTTATTACATTTCCTTTAATTCAAATGAAATCTGAGTCTTATAATGATACATTTGGTAGCCTTTCCATAACTATTTAAACAATGAAATGTACTTAGAAAAAAACGGTATATGTTAGTAAAGAAAACAAAATGAAGTGTGTTCCTACCACTGAAAGCGTGACTTCAAGGATGTTATGTTACACTGAGAAATATAATCAGGCATACATTTAATCCACAATATTTTGTTTTTCTCAGGTAAATACATTTTTTATTTTTTGTCCTTGAGAAAGCAAAAGACCAAAAGACTTGCCACTGGCTAAGGATAGGGAACTCAAATATAGTTTATTAAATAAGATGCCTGGGTTTAAGGGTTGATTGCATTAGAGATGCAGGTAAGTGCATTTTGTCACACCAATTGATTTTTCTGCTTCTTCATTTTGTAGAGAATAAATTCAAAGTTGAAAAGTCACCAACTGTAACACTTTAAAAAATATTCCCCAAACATAGTTTAGACCATAAGCAAATTTCAAACAAGGAAAAATATAGAGAATATATTTTACATACGAGACTATAACTTGTAATATTTATGGGATTTCTGCTCAAGGTTCAAAATGAAAAGCAGTCAACCTATGGAATGGAAAAGGAAAGCAGTTAAAGGGGTCAAATGTGATGTGAAAGATGGAAATCAGACTGCTGGTAATGAGCATAATGCATCACATACAGATGTTGATTTATAATGCTATACATCTGAAACCTGTATAATTTTATATTTTATCAATGATTTCTAACAAGTAGTTGACTTTGGAACTTATGGATTTAAGTTAATCCTTCAAATAACCCTATGAAGTAGGAATTACCACTATTTTACAGTCAAGGAAATTGAGGCTCAGAAAGGTTTAGGAGAAAGTTGCAAGTCAGGCAGCCAAGACTGAAATGTAGGACTGATGGAAAAATAATGATTTTTCAAGTTTAAACATTAATTAATGATTGTCTGATCATTAAAATATTAGATTCTATTGATGTTGCTGAACTATAAAACAGTTGAATATGGAGACTGACAAAACCAACAAAAATCATATTGAATAAGTAACTTCACTACTCATGACCTAAGCAAGAGATATTAATTTCCATCATGGAAAGAATGAAGCAAGTTCATCTTCTTATAGTCAAATATGAGGACAGAGAAGAATAAGATAGCAAATGAAAATGGACAGAATAAATCAACAGTTTTTGTGTGGAAGAAACTTAATGCAAGATGCATATGACCCTTTAAGACAAGGCACCAATTTTTTTATTTTACTTTCCCCTGGAAAAACTGTTTAGATCAGAAATATATAGTACTTTCACAATTTGAAAGCACATTACATTGTCTTTTCACACACATGATCATATTTGATCTTCACAAGTGAAATTTATTAATGTCCCCATTTAACAGATGGGAACAGCAAGTTCTGCGCAGATAAGCACTGAAACCATGATCAAGACAGCACTAAATGCTATGCCTTCTGATCTCAACTCTTTCCTTGGGAAAACACTGCTTTCCTCCCTCTTGCTTTGAGCCAAAGATAAACAACTTCAAAAGAAGCTTGGGAAAAAAAAGAAAATCTTATGACCTCATAAGATAAATTATCCATCAACTGTGGTCAGCCTATGCCTCAAAGCGTTTGACATCAAATTAGCATTCAAGCTGTTTTCTAAAATGTAAATCTTTTATCAGTGTCTATGTATAAAAATCTCAGTTAAAAATAAAACTACTGGGGGGTTAATAATTAAATGGGAAAAATGCTTCATTATATTTCATACTATTCAATACTTTTCTCTAAAACATATTTTCTGCTTCCATATTGCTTGGTGCCCGATTATATAAATAAAGTACTAGACATATAGGAGAGAGAAATAGATGTGCCCAGTGAGAATTCTTAGTATAAAGAGGCCTATGTAAGAATTTCATTATTATATTTAGGCAAACCTGGATCTGCCATCTACACCATTAGGCAAAATTCTTATGGCTTAAAATTATATAATACTATGACCAAATCTCAATTTCAGTAGATTTCAAAACAAAATTTTTTTCTTGCCCTTAAGTTTGGGGGTAGGCTCCACCATTTCTTGAATAGGCTTGGCTGAGCCAGGTTGGACTCCTGGCTTCAAAAGACGTCCACGTGAGTAATATATGTCTTCAATATTCTGGGACCAGAAGCTGCTTGTGGAATGTTCTTCTCAGGATGGATGAGAGAACTACCAGAGACCAAGTCAAACCATCTGAGCACACTTAAGTCTTTTTGCTCATTTATCAATTGATATTCCATTGCCCAAAAGCAAGACATGTAGCCAAGCCTTACATCAATGGAGGGGAAGCAAACTACCTCCTCTAGTGAGAGGTACCACAAATTGCGTAGACTTATTCTATTACAAGGGAGTGAAGAGCTGAGAAAATTAATTCCATCTACAATATGAGAAACTTTTTATTCCAAACATACTAACCAAAGTCATGAAATAACTGTGTCCCCCCCCACCACAAAAAAAAGGTATTTCCAAGTTTGTTTATAGTGTTGGTGTGTAGTGAGAGAAATGCCCAGAAATGAGATTAGAAAAATTAGGGTCTGATAGTGAAAGACCTTGAGAAAGACGCTTAAACAAGTTTAGTCTTTACCCAAAATAATGAGCTATTGAAGCCCCTTTGACTTTGCATTCAGAGATTCCAACAGCAGCTGCCCCATATACCTCATTACAATTTACCACATGGACGCAGTCCCACTGAGTTTCTGTCACCCTCCTGGTTCATACCTGGTGATGTTTTCAGCACCCTGGGAGGAGACAGGTTGTTAAAGAAATTCTGCTGATTTATTGTAAAAGGGAATTAAAGTAGAAAAACTGAAGAAAAGTAGAAAACTGAAAAAAATTGTAATTGATTTCAATTAGAATGTATTTTAATGATTGCTTGTATACGGAAATGATAGGATTGAAGAAAGATGATGTGTTGGATGGTATCTGTCCTATTTCTATGGCGATCTTGCCTCAGAGAAGAGGATTTTTACTTTGCCTTTTTCTTCCATTTTTCTGACCCAACTTTACCTGTCATCACTCCCTTTCTCATCTCACTACGGGCTACTGTAAAAGCAGGTCAATGTGCACCATCTAGGAGAGCTCGAAGGCCAACTACCAAGTATCCATTTCCATTTGCTCCTGTCTATGTGGATGCTACAGTGATACACAGGATAGAAACGATAAAGGGTAGTGCACCAAACAGATAGAATTCTCAAAGCTACTGAGACTGTTTTCTCTGAATACTGTGACAAATGGACTCTCATCGCTTCCGTAAAGTTGTGACAAAAGGCACAGGCAAGAATCAGCCTGCCGAGTTTAACTCTCATGAAATGGAATGGATTTTGATTGGCAGAGTGAAAACTGGAAAAGGTATGATAATGGAAATGTCTACTCGTTTTATTCCTGAAAAAATCAGGAAAGCTTTTTCCTTCTAACTATAGATATGTTTCTAAGTGCCTATGCAGTCCCAAATTCATTCATTCACTATATTAATCAAATGTCTACAATGTTCCAGCACAGTTCTAGGAGCTGAAAATACGGTTAGGAATCCAAACAGACACTTCTGTAACTATGGAACCAAAGTAATTGGAATAGAAGGAAAAGAATAATGGACTTTGAGCCAAAAAGAAAGTAGCCTTCTAAATACAGGCCAAGTGAGCTTCTAATCATTTCACCTCTGATAGCTCCATTTTAGAGCAAAAATAGAATAATATTTATTCCACCTTCCTACCACAGAAACTACCAAATGTCATTTATGTGCGAGCACAGTACAAATGCCTTATGTCAATATTATTTTGAGTTTTCAAAAACAAAAGAATGCCTTAGGGAGATCACTATTTCCGTGTGACGAGAGACCAAAAAAAAACCCAGAACAGAACATGGCCATTTATCTTTCATTCTCGTAGGTCTACAGGTCAGCTAGGTAGCTCTATTTCGAGCTGCAGGTGTGTGGGCTGGTGAGTGCGCCTCTGCTCCCTGTTATATTGTACTGTGACCAGTGGTATACTAGGAAGGCATGCTGTTTTCAGGGCAACAGAAAAAAGCATAATAAAGATAAGCAAAAACATGAACACTTCTTAAGACTTAAACTCATTTCCAGCCACAATTCCATTGCTCAAAAGAAAATCATGTAGCCATGGCCAACATCAGAGTAATATATGCCTACAGTGTCAGGGAGAATGAGGTATGCGGTGCTTAACAATGTAAATTATTATAACTCTCCGAGTTAAGAATTGTGTGAGAACAGTCGTGGTGGGATTTGGCTTTCGATGTGCCATTTTCTGGCTCGAGAACTGCACTGACTGCAGCACATGTTTATTAACTAACTCAACAGCCATTACTAACCTCCTCCTACGTGAGCAGCTGCACTGGAGAAGCCCAAGTCCTTTCCCACTAGGAGTAGGCATGTGGACTAGTTCTACCCAATTAAACAAAAGCTTTTGGCAACACTTTTGATCCCTTCTGAAAGGGACAGGTATAGGAGGACAACTGGCTGGTATCACCACTTTCCCGCTCTTCCCAAAATGAATGTAGAAGAGATGCCTAGAGCGACAGCAACCACCTTATGACTATGAGGTGACAACCATAAAAGTAGAAAGCCAACAGGCTCAAGACTGATTCCTGGATGACATTATTGGACATTTTATCATGTAAGTAAAGCAACCCTTTATTTGTGAAAGTCACTTTGTATTACCTGCAAATGAACGTCCCCAATTGTTTATTGGCTAAAATCTAAGCTGTTCTGCCTGGCTTTCCCCAGCCATACTAACTGGGCCCCCATCCATCTACCGACCTGTGCAATCATTTGCTCCTTCGACTCAGGTCAGTGTGTTCTCCTCATGTCTTTGCCCCTGGAATGCCCTTTCTCTTCCCATTTGTCAATCCAATTACAACCCATTCTACAACATTCAGCTCGTATCCAATTTTCTACACGAAGTTCATCCTACAGCGAAGGTTTCCCTTTACTGAAACCCAGTTTACAGGTGGCCACCTAGCAAGAACCCATTTTAGTATTTGCGCTCTCAACATTGCCTAGGTGAGTGACTATTTAACATTTAAGAAGAGTGAGAATTTTTTAAGGAAAGGTAAATGTAAGGAATGAAGGTAAGTAGGCAAGCAAGCAGGAAGGAAGAGGAAGAAGAATTTTTTTTATTTTTATTTAGTTGTTCAAACTGCTTGCTTCCCCCAGGACCTGGGACTTGAACCCAGGGGTATGTGGCCTGTGCCCCTTCGGAAGCAATTGACCTAACCACTACTACACCAGAGCACACTGAGAATTCCTTATTGTTCCAAATAATACAGTTCTTGGAATATAGTATAATGCATGCTTATTTACTGTGAACAGGAAACAGTGTAATTTACAAATAGACTGGTATCTAAGTAATTTTTGGTGAGTTGTCTTAAGTCAGAATATATTTTCCATAAAAATCCAACTAATCTACTTTTTTACAGATACAAAAAGAAAAGGCTCTCCTCATCTTTCCTTTGCCCTATGCAGTTTTTATTCATTCGTCAATAAATAGCTATTATTGGGTACCTATTTCATGGAGCAGTTTATTTTGAAGCGCTATCTTAGGACATCTCCATCTCCTTCTCTGCTTTATAGAACAATGTTTTACTGCTGTCCTAAGCTCCAATTCAGACTTCATCTCTGTCCTGAATGCTCCATATTGCCAAAATGATCTACATCCCCCACAGATCCTGCTTTCTTCCAGGCACTGTTCTCGGTTATACAATAGGAGAAAAGCGGTATGACGGTGATGATTCACACCAGCTATGAATTACTGAGAGTCCTGTAGGGGACCCATGCCCTCCTGCTCTTTTGGTATATAAAGGAAAGGTGTAGGCAGGAATGAGTGTTAACAGAGGCAGGCAGGAAGAGAGGAGGAGGAGGAAGCACTTAAGTTTATTTAGTTGTTCATATTGGCTGCTCCCCATGGCCCCAGATCTCAAACCCAGGTTTTTGATATGTATGTGGACTATACCCAGTGGACTTAACCATTAAGCCACCAGGGTGCACCTGCATTTATATATTTTTATTTAAATGGAGTCAGAGTGTAGATGAAGATATATCATTTATACATATTTTATATATACATAAACTTTGTCTTAAGTCATCATAATCATTTTATGTCCACTCATCGTATCAATAGCCCATTCCTTTATAATGCTGACTGGTGTCCTACTACATAGACATACCCTTACCTTTTTTTTAATCCATTTACCTGTTGATAGACATTTTTACCAGCTGCAAAAAAACTGCTATGAATATCAATGTACAAGTCTTTCTATGAACATCAATTTTTCATTTCTCTTAGGGAAATATCTAGGCATAAAATGACTGAGACAGATGGAAACTTAAAATTTCTCTGAAACCTAAGGGTTTTCTCCATCATTTCCAAGTTATTCACATGAGAGGCCCTGTTAACAGGCACAGAGGTTAGAATCATTTAAGCAGCATGTATTGCTAACTAGGGATTACTTACAGCTAGGAAACAATTCTCCCTGTCTGCTGAGCAAAGGCAGTGACTGCTTTTGTTCCCGGCAATCTTTTCAAGGATGTGTGTAAAGCGCAGAGCCAGAACTAGTGTGGTCAACCTGGCACCGAGGGTCCCAAGCTGACACAGCCTTACTCTCAGGGTGGTCCAAGTGCAGGGTCAGCACCAGAAAATTGAGTCCCTCTTTAAATGTGCTTCATGTTGAAACATAACTAAGAAATGGGGAACCTATACACAGGAAATTATTTTAATGTGTTGAATAATTACTACAATAAAAATAAATTTTTAAAAATGCGCTTCAGTTTTCTGACCCTAGCTGTGGACATATACGGCAAAGAGCCCGGGGAGATAGTGTCTCCCTCCAGAGAAGAGGCCATGTGCGTGTTCTCCAGCATCATGAAAGCAGTAACTCCCTCTCGGGCCAACTGGGCAGGTTTGCTAACAGCCCCTTTCGAAGACTGGGTTTTGTGTGTTCTGAGGCTCCTGAGCTGGAATGCAAACCCATGCTCTTCAACACCCACCCAGGTCTATCTCTGTGTCACCTCCATGACTCCGGGAACTTGGCACAAACATTGAGCTCATGCTGACGACGATACCATGAGTAATAACCAAAGTCCTTTGCCTCTGACAGAGGAGCCTGGTATTTCTTTCAACATCCATGAACCTGTACAGGCTCACTTGTGAGCTTGCAAGCAGGGAAACATCTTCAACCCTTCAGTGTTTGACACCTGTTCCTGCAAAGTGATGCTAAATTCATTGAATTGATACCCAGCTAAGAGAACTTTTACGGAGTGCAGGTGCTTGCTTACATGGTCTTGGGTTGAAAGGGCAACAGAATTCATCCAGACCCTTCTGTGTACTG
>RJWH01009173.1:0-24625 GCA_004363575.1 Solenodon paradoxus | reverse complement strand
CCCGTGGGTGTGTGCGGTCCCGTGGGTGTGCGGTCCCGTGGGTGCATGGTCCTGGGTGTGTATGGTCCCGGGTGTGTGCAGTCCCATGGGTGCCCAGTCCTGGGTGTGTGTCTCTGCTTCTCCTGGGGCAGCCGCACTCCCACTGTCCCTGTGCCACCCGCTGTGGTGGCCTCCTGTCATGCCAGCAGTGTTGGGTGGGCAGGGACACGGCGGAAGGAAGGTGCCCGGGCTGGTGTTTGACACGTCACCGGCGCTGTGCTGTGACCCAGAGCCTGAGCTGCACCTTGAGCCTCAGCGCCCAGCAGGATGAGGACTTAAGGGGACGCGCATACAAAGAGCCCTGGGCCTCCGGTGGGCACACAGTGGGCACACAGCGAACACTAGAGGAGGAGGCTGCCACCCCCAAGGGCCCCACCCTGGGCTTCCTCCCACAGGCGC
Organism: Solenodon paradoxus; assembly: GCA_004363575.1. Lineage (NCBI taxonomy): Eukaryota > Metazoa > Chordata > Mammalia > Eulipotyphla > Solenodontidae > Solenodon > Solenodon paradoxus. Next base: position 24,187 of record RJWH01009173.1, on the reverse strand, counting down.
GGTCTCGTCCACGGCCCGAAGCTTGAGGGCCCACGTTCTGTCAGCGCCTCGTCAAAGCCCGTTCTCAACACACTCGTCAGCACGGAGAAGTGCGTGGTGGTGCCTGGCGTGCTACCACGTCGACAAGCACAAACGCCGCGTCACAGGAATGACTCTCTCACGGTGGAATGTTGACGAATTTTGCCTGCGTGCTTTCGGAGAGCTGGGCACCTACCAGCAGAGAACACAGAGCCCCTTCTCTGCTGGATCGAGCTATCATTCCTACTAAGCTGTGAAGACGTACAATCTCCAAAGTACCACTAGGAACACAAACACACAATCCCGGCTCCACTGATGCCAATGCCCCGCAGGAGGCACAGCGACTCTGAGGCCCCGGATCTACCTGCTCTGCACCCCGAGGCGGGCAGCACCCTGTTTCCTGGATGAGGAGCACACGTCCCTGGGAGGACCCCTCAAGGGCTTAGTGGTTCGCCCCAGAACAGGACCCGGAGATGAGCAGGCTGCCTGAGCCTGCGGTCTAACCTGGCCATGGTCACAGAGCAGCAGGCCCGCTTGCAAACACCGTCCACAATCTGGAGGCACCAGCAGATTCAGTGCCCTGCTGGGACAGTCCTCGGTGTTCTCAGGGCAGACGGGAAGAAGGCCCTTATCCTCCGCGGAGCCCCAGCCGCTGCCGGCCCCGCCCACTGCTGGGCCCCGCCCACCGCCGCACGCCCACTGCCACCACCCCAACCCATGGCCACCCGCCCCACGAGCTCTCCCGACTCTCTTGCCGACCTCCTTCTGAGGACATCAGCAATTCTCATTTCCCTGCTTCACCAACCCCATTCTCCAAAGTGATTGAGATTCTAACACCATTAAACATGATTTAATTTGCTTTTCCTAACAATGTGCCCACAGTATTAGGACATCTCTCCTTTTTCACTTGAAGACATCTCGGGGTGATTTTCTCCAGCGGAATTAATAGGGAAACCACTGAAACGTTAGAGAGGAGTCAGTGCCTCCAGCTCAGCCAGAAACTGTCTAAACACAGGGCGCCCGCCCCCCGCCAGGCACCGGCACACAGCCTGGGCGTGGGCAGCGTCTCCTCTGTCTTCCCTGCCTGCCGCTCCTCCCTGAGCCCGGCTACAGCGCCACCAGAAACCCAGGCGGGGGACCAGAGCCTCTGAGAGGCACCTTCCTCCGCCGGGGCCCCCACCTGCAGCGGTGGGTCACCTGCACCCATTTCACTCGTGCTCACGGCTCTGCCAGCCCCATGTGATCTTGACTTTTAAAGGAAAAGTGCAGAATGGAGACGAGCAGGCAGGCAGGCAGGCAGGGAGAGGAGGAGGCAGCATTTATTTTATTTAGTTGTTCATCTTGGTTGTTCCCGGATCCAGGACGTGAACCCGGGTCCTTGGGATGCGTGTGGACTGCACTCGGTTGGAGCAGGCCAATCCAACTGCTACTCCACCAGAGTGGTGTTACTTTCATCCTGATTTTGTAGGTAAGAAAGCTGAGGCCAGCAGGACTCTGTGGCAGAACCAGGGTCCCACTTTCAACGAACAGCAGAACCCAAATCCATGCGGTGCCAAACTCAGCTCCCGGGCCCGCAGCTCCTGAAGGTCAGCATCTTCTCTGGTCATTTCCGCCAGCGCTGTCCTCACGCCCCTCTTGCCCCTGGCCTGGCAGCAGCCCTTACGGTTCACGGCCTGACTGTCCACACTCCCCTCAGGCCGCTCTAGCTGCCAGGCCTCCGCACGGCCCAGGCGCGTGCTCAGCATCTTCTGCAGGCGTGGCACGGGGCCGCCCCTCCCGAGTCCTCTCAGCTGACCCCAGTGGCGGAAGTTAAGGCTTCCAGGCTCGTCTCCCGTCGAGGCCCAGCTGGGCCTGAAAACCAGATCCGAAGGGCCCAGGCCTCGAAGCTCCTGGCTCCAGCTTGGACCGGCTCTTGGGCCCTGCCGGGAAGCCCTGGCTGACAGGTTCCTGGAACCCAGGATCCCCGGGTCCCAGGCTCCCAGCCCAGGGCCGTGCTGTCCCCAGAGGCCAAGAGAACGGTCATTTCCCCACCGCCTTTCTAATCCTGGGGGTCAAGGGCTGTCTGCGCAAGGAGGGGTGCCCGGGTGCCGGGTTTTCTTGAACATTCCTCCAGCCTCGGAAGGGAGAAAGGGCACTTGGCCGTTTTTGCCACCAGCTAAAATATTTCAGTCTCAGATCAAAAGGAATGCAAGTCGGAAGCGGCCCGGAAGCCGAGCTCGTGGATGTAGTCTGTCTCAGGGGAGGAACCGGCAGCGATGCTCTTGGGCCGCCGCTGCCCTTCATCGGGGCCCCGAGGCGGCCTCAGCAGGCCCCAACGCTCTGCCCGGCGTGCACACGGCCAAGGCACTGTGGAGATGCCGAACCCACCTCGCGCCAGGAGCCCGTGACGCGGTGCTGCTGACGATGTCAAAGAAGCAGCTTGACAAAGGGATCTGCGTCAGAGGCCAAGCCGGGCCCTAGAGGGTCTGACAGCTGTCCTCCCATCAACTGGGGCCTCGGCTTGAGGCCGGGGCCTGGACATGGGGCCAGGCTCTGCCTTGGACCCACAGAGGCCCAGCTGCCTGCCTCGGGGCACTCAGGTGACACTCCCAGGGACCCAGAGGGGCCTTGGGTTGTCTGGGCCAGGGGCTGCCCCTGTCACCCACACTCCTTCTGGTGCCCCCGCAGCTGGCGGATGCCCACCGACCGGCCAACAGCCTGTCGACGACACGTGCCTCCTGGGGTAAATGGACTGGGGTTGAAGGTAATCGTCCAGCGGTCACCAAGCCCCTCAGCACAGCACACTGGACCCAGCCAGCTCCTACCATCCTGCTGCCTTCCTGGGTGAGTGCTCTGTGGGCACCGCTATCAGGTGAGGCCAGAAACCAGAGACGGGACTCATAATTAGCCTTGGATTAATTAAAAATGGGAAAGCTAATTACTTAAATAATGGTTTCACACCAGTAATCTCTGAGATGCAGCCCTAAAGGAGAGGAGGGATTTTCTAAGGGGTCCTTGGAGGTGCCAGAGCTGGGGGTGCAGGTTGGTGGCTCTTGGAAGACCGCAACCCTCAGACACAGGGAAGAGCGCCCCAAGCACCTCACTGATGGAGAACGGACCACACAGTCTGTCCATCTGTCTCACCTACTCCCAGCCTGGGCAGGCACTCCACCATGTTTGCCAGTGAATGACCAAATGCGTGGAGGGAGAAATGAATAAATGGATGGATGAAGAATAAGTGAATAGGTGGAAGGATGAATGGGTGAATAAATAGATGGATGTATGTACAGGTGGATGAGTGAATGGATTGATGGAGGACATGAAGGGATGGATGAATGAAGGATGAATGGATGAAAGGATGGGTGGGTGGATAAAGGATGGCTGGATGGATGAATGAATAAATGGGTGGACGGATGGGTGGGTGGTGGATAGTAACTGAATGGGTAGATGGATGGATGAATAAATGGATGGGTGGATGAGTGAATGGACTGATAGAGGACACTGAAGGGATGGATGAATGAAGGATGACTGGATGAATGGATGGGTGGGTGGATAAAGGATGGCTGGATGAATGAATGAATAAATGGATGGGTGGATGGATGGGTGGATGGTAGACAGTGACTGGATGGGTGGGTGAGTGAATGGATGGGTGGGTGGGTGAATGGATGGGTGGGTGGGTGAATGGATGGGTGGGTGGTTTGTGGACAGTGAATGAATGACGGAAGCATGGAGGGAGGGATGAAGGATGAGTGGCTTATTCAGAATACTGAATATCCAGAGGAAAGCTGTGCCTCGCTCTAAGTCACCCGACCCCAGGTCTTGAGCTCAGACATGAGTCCCCACTCCCTGAACTCTGCCCTAGAGCCTCAGAGACAGACCAGAGGCCACCAGGGCCCTCCCCTTCTTGCCATGTGACACCCAGCCCCCTCTGGGTCTAAAGGGACACAAAAGCATCCACCCTCCCTGCCTGCCTGCCCAACAGATGCCCAAATGGGATGGAGAACCTGCCAGACCTTCCACAGGATCAAAGGCATGGACACATCCCCACCCCTGCCCTGCCAGGAGGGCCGTGTGCTGCTGGCATCACCGGGCCAGGGTCACAGCTGTCGGGCCCAGTGCAGCCCCAGTGCAGGTCAAGGCCCGCCCTTTTGGGGCAGCGCAGCAGGGTCGGCGCCCCAGAATGGAGGAGCAGGCAGGGGCCCAGCCCAGGCTCTGCCACGAGTAGAGCAGCCCACGCTCACAGCGCAGTGGCAGTCACACGGCTCCTCCATCACGGACCACTCGCCCTCCTGGAAGGGCTCCTCCTTCCCCAGTGACCCCTACTCCAGCTGGAGCGGCCAGTCCGCACCCCCCAAGGCCACAGGCCGCTCCAGCTGGACCTCAAGGCGGGCTGAGGGCCTCCAGGCTCCTCCCACCCAGGCTGTCGCTGAGCCGCCCTCTGTCAGCTCGGGCCTGCCCAGCGAGCTCTCTTCGTGGAAGTGAAGCCACAGGGGCTGGACTCCAGGGCAGTTCCAACATTTGCAGGCGGCTCACCGGCCATCACCCCATCAGCACCTGGCCCGTCAGGGAGCACAGGGCCGGGCGGGTGGGGCGTGTCTGTCCTGTGGCTGCGGGACCCTGTCCACCTGCTCCTGGCAGAGCTGCGGGAGGTGGGGGCTCTGGTATCTCCTGCTGGGCTTCATGTGGCTTCGGAAGGGGCCTCATGGCCTGGGAAAGCAGACGTGCCCCGAGGACCCGGGGTCTGGCGCGACAGTGCTGGGGGAAGGGAGCCTTAAAGGGTGCGTTGGGCAGGCGAGAGGGGTTGACGGGGCAGTGTGCCCAGAGAACCAGCTGGGCTGGTCGCGGGGGGAGCCAGCCGCCCACCACCGCTCAGCAGCTGGCCCTTCACGGCCCTCAGGGAGCCCTGCCCCGCATCGGCCTCCAAGGACACGGCGGAGCGGTTCTCTCCCAGAGCCAAGGCCACTGGGCAGGAAGGGTGAGCTCCGCAGTCAGCGGTGCTGGGGATGCAGCCACGGCAGAAGAACACAGCTGGGCCTTCACCACCCACAGAGGTTAACTCCAGGGACCGAGATCTAAATGCGAGACCCGCAACCAGAGACCCTCCGAGGACAGAGAGCCTCGTGGCACTGGCCCTCTCACTGCTTCGCTGGACACGCGAAACAAAAGGAAAAGCAGCCCCGTCTGCCTGGGTCACAATGAAAGTGTTGTCATCAAAAGACACTGTCAACAGCGTGAAAGAGCAGGAGGGGATGCTGGCTACGCTGTGTCTCGTCAGGGTGTCACATCCGGAATACAGGTTTGAAAGTTGCTACAACTGAACACAGAATGATGCATGACGAGCGCGGGGCTGAGACACACTCCTGGAAGGAAACACGCGAGGCCAAGAAGCGCACTAGGACGGCCTGCGACCCCGGCCGTTAGGCAACGGCGATCAGGCCCGAGGGGTGCCGCGCACACTGGCGCGGTGGCGGCTATCGGACTGCGCGTGGGCAGTGGGCTTGGAGAGGACCTGGCGTTACGTGCTGCTGGCTGCGTGCAGGAGCGGCGACGACACCCGGGAGGTGCCCAAGGAATTAAACGGGGTGCATATGCCCTGGCAGGTCCACTGCTGCTCTGCACTGAGGAGCTGAAGGTGGGCGCTCGGCCCCAGGTGCACCCACGTCAGCCGGACACCAGCCCTGGGCTCCCAGCCACCAGCCACTCTAGCAGGCCCGCCGTGAGCTCCCACTGGAAGGTGAGGGGACGTCATTCCAGCTCTTCCCTAGGGTGGGGTCTGTGGGGCAGGGGCGGAGGTGGTCCTCTCCCCGCAGATCCACAACGGGCTCCCCCCAGAGTGGGGGCCCCCAGCACTCTGGGTCTGGAGCCTGGGAAGGGCCCCGGGCTCAGAAGTCCCAGGTCAGCACACCAAGCCTGGCCTGCGCCCCCAGCTGCACCGCGCAGCCCAAGGGAGGACCGCCCAGTGTCCGTGGGCTGTGCAGTCGGCCCCCAGGGGCCTCCCCCTCAGCCCCACAAAGGAACGGGCCTGACACACTTGCTACAGATGCAAGGGCACAAGCTGTGCAGTCCGCGCAGGAGGCCACATGCTGGCAACCGCGGAGAAGAAAGCGGGAGTGGCCCCGGGGACAGGACGGGACGGGGACGGAGACGGGGACAGGATAGGGACAGGGACGGGGATGGGGATGAGGACGGGATGGGGACAGAATGGGGACAGGGACGATCCAGGAGGGAATTCGGCCTCTCTCCTGGAGCGCCGGAAAGGTTCTGGAAGCAGACGGTGCTCAGAGGTCTTCCTCCGAACAGACAGGCAGTGAGCTGTGCACGTCACAAGGTAAAATGGCAACTGGGCATCAGGGCCGTTTTATCACGGAAAGTCTTTCGGAAAGACTGAAACTCAACAAGGACCCCCAGAAAAGGGTTCCAGGGCTCGGGCCGGGCTCCCCGACGCAGGTCCTGGGTGGGAGGCGGGGAGCCCACCATGCGTCGCCCTGGCTGCTAGGAGAGCCAGGTGAATCAGGGTGCCCCACCCGAGCACCAGACCCGCCGCCCCGGCCGGCCGTCGCCAGCTGGCCGGAGCCCCAGCGCCTCCACGGAGGTGGGACTCTGCCAGCCTGGCCTTCCTGCCAGGTGCTGGGAGAGGACACTGGTCACCAGAACGATGTACGCCGGGACCTTTGTCTCTCGCCTTCTTAAGCCTCATTCAGCATCCTTTTTACTGCCAACATCAAACCGTCAGGCTTCAAGAGAAACAATTCATGTCTTCAGGCCCGGGGGAGAGACAATTAGCAAATTAAAATTAATTAACTGAGGACACCGACAGCAAAATAAAGCATGTAGGCGTCACGTCAGGACTAGCTGGGGAAGACAGCTCGTGGCAACGGGGAGGGGGAGCTGACACCACGGGAGAGGCACCCCCCAGGGTCGGCCAGCAGTCTGACCCTCGTGCACAGGTGGGGAAACTGAGGCCCACGTGTGGTGAGATTCTGTGCCCCCGCCTCCGGCCTGGCTTCCCCCTCAGGTGTGACTGCTGCCCACAGGCAGCCCCCGCCCGCCGCCCACCGTCTGCAGCCCCAGCCTGCCTGCGCTCCACTGTCCCGTGGCTGGACGTGAACCCCGGCCCTCTGCCAGCTTCCCCGCCTCTGCAGTCACCGCGCCTTCCGCCCGGACCCCTCGCACCACCTGCACCTGAAACTCTGCCTCGGGCCCCAGCCCGGTTCTTCCTCTGGGAAGCCCTTCTGGGCCCTCAGAGCAGCGCCCCTGCCCCACGGCCCTGACCCCTCCACACGCACTGTGTGCGCCTGGCAGACACTGTCCTACTCATGCAGCCCCCTGCCCAGGACCAGCACCGGACAGATGTCACACAGTATCTGCTGGGCCCACGCAGACAGGGCCGGCACCCGTCTCCATCCATCCATCCAGTGTGGGGATGGTCTCTGTCACCCTGGACAGGCTCAAGAGGTGGCTGACCCTCGGCCTGGGTATGTCGCTGTGCTCTCTGGCTTCTTGCCTTCAGGGCTCTGGTGACCTGCGGTTGTCCTGGCCCCAGCTGAGGACACAGAGCACAGGTCACACTCCTAGCTAGTCCTCTGCAGGCAACAGCCTCAGCGCTGCCAACTCCCCACAGCTCGGCTGCATCAGAGATTCAGAGTAACTCCGCGCACCCTGCATATCGACCATCGCTCTGTGACGGGGCTGCATCTCATCAGGAGCCTGTCACCAGCGGTGGCAGGAACACAGTTATGCCAGGGTCACTGGCCAGCTGTCGGGTCCCCCCGCTACACCTCGGGGACCGTGGAAGAGAAGGCCAGCAGCCCAGGGGTGGGAGCCGCTAGCACACGGACTCTTGCTCACACGCTGCGCGCAGGGCGGACATCACTCATCAATGGCCAAGCCTGAGAGCAGGTGCCCCTCCATCAGCAGTAACCCACATTCCTGATTCGGCTCCTCCACGTTACAGACGTGGGCATCAAGGCCAGGGACAGGAGGGAGGCTGCCCACGGTCACCCATGCAAGGACTCTGCCCAGAGTCTCCCAGGGACCACCTTCTGGAGAAGGGGCCTAAATGAGGAAGTTTTCCGGTGGCCCTCAGTCACCACGACTCATGGCGTCCGGACAGGCCCTACCCCAGGGCCAGCCACTCTGCTGCTCGAGGCCGGAAGCTTGGCAAGCCCATGGGCTGCCCTGGAAGTACCTTCCTAGGAACTGCTGATTCGTGTATGGGAACAGCGTGCCCCTCACAGCAGGCCCACACGCAGGACGCTGGGCTCAGCACGGCCCCAGGGACACGGCCCCAGGGACACGGCCACGATGGGGCACAGACAGCAGCGTGAGGCCCGTATTCTGCCTCTCACGGTCCCGCCCTCCCGAAGTTTCACCCGGCCAGGCCGACGAAGCCCTGCCAGAGCTCAGTCCTTCCCACTGGGCACCTGGCTCCCTCACCCCTTCCCTGCATCCACCCTCTGCCGGCCTTCCTGCAACCCTCCCAAAGGAGCCAACGGCTGTGACCCGTGCCGGCACAGTGCACCCCAGACGGGCCCTGGACCCCCTCGGAGAGCTGACTGGGGACCCCGCTGAAGGGTCTTGAGGCACCGGAGCAAGGACCTGGAGGCTCCCAGGTCTCAAGAGACTGACCACCCCCACGGCCCCAACAGGAGGCCAGATGCTCCGGCACACAGCCTGTCAGACCTGCAGGGACTCCGCCGGGAAGCCCAGGCGCCGCCCCCCCTCCAGTTAGAAAACACGGCAGGCGCCGCCGGACCAAGCGACGGTGTGCGCCTGTCCGTGTGTGTTGAACGCGGGCCTGAGTACGTGTGACGTGTGTGCGCACGCGTGCACATGACCATCGGCGCCTCCGAGCGGGCGGGCTGACCACGTCCTAAGTGAGCAGCCGCCGAGGAGAGGAGGGCACCTTCTCAGAGCTCGCACAACCTGGCCCGCAGCCCTGAGCGGCACCCGCACTTGATGGTCACATTCTGAGTCAGCGCTAACAGCTGCAGGGAGACCAGGCGGGGACAGCACTCACGAGTCCAGGGCAGCGCCGGCGTCTCAGTGCCGTCAAAGGACCCGGAGAGGAGAAAGGACGCTCCGCGTACTCAGGGGCTAAGAGGAACGTCGCGGGGAGACAGTAAATAAAGAAGAGATAAGGGCGTGGGATAGAGACCCCAAAGCTAGTCCACAGTAGGCGGGCCTGGGGAGGGTCATCCGTGCAGACGTGACCAGGGAAGTCCGTGGCGTGCTGAGGCCACCTCCGACGCACCGCCATCCCCGACTCGGGCCCGTGGCCAGGAACGGCTGATGCTCGGCGTCGGCCAGAAACCCCGGGCACCCCCGGGAGCCACGGCATCCCAAGCTGTCCGCCAGCAGCTGGGAGCAGACCCACTTGACGGAGGGGAAGCTACAGCGCGAGTGGCGGGCGGCCTCAGGCCAGGCCCGGGGCCACATGGGTCTGAGCAGCTGCTGGCGTCACCGTCCCGAGCCCCAGTGGTGGCCCAGCTGGTCCGCTTTCATCTGGTGTCTGGAAGCACCAGCATGCTGGCAGGGCTGGCGGAAGGGGCTGTGACAACCTGGAGCAGAAGGGATGCCTGTGGGGAACGTGCTTCCCTCCGGTGCCCGCTCGGTGGCCGTCGGGCCAGGCGCATGCTGAGCTCAGCGGGAAGGAAGGCTCGGTGCCCTGGGCACAGGGGACGGAGCCTGGGCCAACGGACAGAGGACAGGGAGCGACAGGCTGGCGGGGTGCCAGAGGGGGGCACCAGGGTGGCCTTGCCTCCCATGTCCAGGACAGATGCTTGGTCAGACAGGCCCGCCTCACCGGAACCCGAGCCCAGAGCGGGCTTTCTTGTCTGTCTGGACCGGAGGTTTCAAACTGCATGGTCAGCCTGCTCGGAACCTTTTCTTTAAAAGCAAAATATTTGGGGAAAGGCCACGTAGAAACCAAGTACAAGTGGACTCGCCCTGGTTCCACGGGCCCTGCCCTCCCTGCTGCCACAAAGGTCAAATGGACAGACGTCCCTGCAGGGTTGACGCGCTGGCTCTGACATTCACTGTCCCTGTCCCAGTCCTTCGAAGACCTGGTGGTCAGCGCCCCCGGTTTAGGCTTTCCCGGCCTCCCTCCACGCAGCTCCACTGCCCCTGCACCTCCGCCGCACCCGCCTCCCGGCTCCAGCACCGCCTGAGACATGGGGGTTCCACGCGCCAGCACGTGCGCCCCCGCCACCTCTGCAGGTGCGGCCACCTCAGGGGACTCTGCGCCGCTTCCATGGACACCCAGGACACGTCCGCTCCGGCCAGGCCCCTCTTACCGGCCCCTGCAGAGGCAAGCTCGTGGAGTCCGCACACAGAGGGTCCCCACCAGGCAGAGCCGCGGGGGGCTCAGGGGGCGCCGATGCAGTCAGTGGGGTGTTGGCTGCTGGCCTCGGGTAGACTGCGCCTCTGACCGCCGGGCCTCCCTGACCCCACGGCCCCGTGGCTCCCCGCAGGCCGGAAGTCCACGCTCGGGGCTCCCGCACCTGGGAGAGCCTGTCTGCCTGCTGGCCACACCTGCAGCGTCCTCTGCCCAAAAGGAAGTGCCACCTCTGGGTGTCTCTTGTCTCCCAGTGAAGGAACAGGCTCATTGCGGCCACTCCCGCAAGGGAAGGGGGCCTGGAGGTGGTGACAGCGGCGCCGCCCGCCATGGGCCTGCGGTCATCAGGGAAGTCGGCACAGCTGGTCCCAAGTCCAGATGCCATTGGTAAGACCCAGGGACAAACCAGGGCTGGACTGGCATTAACCCCAAAACCAGGGAAGGAGGCTGCAGGGCCAGGAAGGAGGGCGAGGGGGTGGGACAGCAAACCTGGCCCAGAGGCCGCGCAGGCTCTCGCCGTGAAGCCCCTGCCGGTCTGGGAATGGGGCCCGGACTCTGGAGAGACCACGAGACACTGAGGCCGGCTTCCGGCAGAGACAGCGGTCGCCTCCTAATGGCCGTCCCCTGCCACCTCCGGGAGCCCGAATGTCAGAAGGTGGCCGCAGACACTGGTGCCCACGCCGCTTGCCGGCGAGACCCCAGAGGCGACAGTGTCCCAAGCACATCAGCGGACAATGGACACCCATCACACCTTGCACGGCCCTTCCCGTCCTGGCCCTGAGCCCAACAGAAAGCCAGGAGCCGGCGCAAAGGCGAAGGTGGCCAGCCCGGGTGTCCGTGGAGCCTGATCTGCCAGCCTGCTGGCCCTAAGTGCCCCGCCCACCAGCCGCCCCTGCGCGCCAGGAGCTTCCCTAACTGGTTTGAGCAGAAACCTAATATCTTTAATCCGACCTTTCTCAAAAATACCAGACAGCGGCCAAGAGAAAGCTCTGCAGAACCAACTTCCCGGGTGTGCAGCGCCAGCTGGAAGGAACGCGACATGCTCATGAAGAGGGCCGGGCCCTCCCAGCAGCGCCGCGCTGGGTCCTTGCTGGCCCACCCTGACCCTGCAAACACGACAGCTGCCGCGGAGCCGGGTCACCAGCCAAGTGACAGGTCACCGGCCTAGAGACAGGGCCCTGCCCTGTTGCTCCAGCGGAGCCGGGTAGGAGAGGCATCACGGCCCCCGCAGCCCTTGAGGGCCCCCCAGGGTCAGTCCACCTGTTGGCCGGCTGAGGCTGCTGTCCAGGGTCCCCAGGGCTCTGGGCCGGGAGGAAAGCCTGCTCCCGTGGGGTTGCCCCCGGCCCTCCGCCTGGCTCAGGAAACGCTCCCTAAGCTCTGTGACCCACATCAGCTCTCTCCGCACCTGCCCTGCGGGGTGGGGAGGACAGAGCCCAGGTTCGGGGCAGACGGCCCCAGGTCCCATGGACAGAAGGCCATGGGCCGAGTTCACCTGCCCCGTGGTGACCCGGGGAGGCCGCGCACTGCTGGGCAGCAGGGCTCTGCTGCAGGACCCTCTGCCACGCAATCCGACAAGATGCCCGCGGCCAGCACCGGGCCCGAGCTACAGGCCTCGGGCAAGACTGGCAGCTTTCTCGCCCCTTTCCTCCTTCAGTTACACGCCAGTGCGCCTGGCGCCCTCGGAGGGCGAAGTCAGCGAGTCTGCCTCTCATGTACCTCTGCCCTAGCAGCACTTAGCAAACGGTCGGGGACGCAGTGCTTCGTGGACAGGTGGGTGCAGGGTGGCTGTGAGCGTGAGCACGAGTACGAATGCAGCTGTTAGTCTGGGTGCGTGTGGGTGGGCATGTTCGTGGACAAGTGTGTACACGTGTGAGTGTGTGAGTGTGCACCTGTGTCCTGAAGGCCTTTCTCCCAGTGCAGAGCGCGGCGCCACCGGTCCTGGGAGAGCAGCCCCAGCGCCTGTGCACTCAGAAGCCCCCTTTCGGGTCGGAACCAGCAAGGCCACCCCGGCCCCAGGACGGCCGCCCGATGGAAGCGGACACCCCGGCAGGAGCGGGGGAGGGAGGAGGGAGGCCCCGCCAGGCAGAAACCTCCAAGGCCTGGGTGAAGGACGTGCCCCAAGCTGTCCCCACGCCTGGTTTCGGAGACCCTCAGCACTGACGAGGGCCCCGAGGCCGGGTGGCCCAAGAGGAGGCCCCAGTTAGCGATGCTGAGGGGACCTTTTTCAGCGCTTCTCGGCAGCGGCAAGGCCCGCACAGAACCCCCGGCCTCCCGTCCACGAGTCAGTATCTGCGCGCTCCGCGAGCGGCAGCCCCGAAAGTCGCCCTCGGGAAAGTCAGGCCTACATACTGGCTCTGTCCTCAGGGACCCAGGACGCCGGTACGGCAGAGGGAGGCCCCGTCCTCCGAGGCCGCAGGGACGCTGGCCGGTCAGCAGCCAGCCCCGCCGTGGAGACAGCGCGGTCCTGCTCCTATCAACGGCACATGACGGCCTGAGTCACCGGGCCACCGGGTCACCAGGAAGTGAGACAGCCCCCGGCGCCCAGGGCTCTGGTGCGCAGACACAGGCCGGCGGGACTCCAGCGGGCCAGCCGCCACACGACGCCGCAGTGAACACGCGACTTCCCGTCTTGTGCGGGGAGCGTCACCTCTAGGGGTCGAGGGGCTTGGAGAGCACCGTCTCCTCACCCTGCAGCTGCTCCGGGCCAGAGACAGCCCTGCTTGCCTCGGGATGACCCCGAGGGCCGCTTCGCGGGAGACCAGTGCCACACTGTGTCACCTCAGCCCCCGGCGCGGCTAGCGCTCAGGGGGACACTCGCTGGCCGGGCGGGAGGGTCTCCGCCACAAAGGCGGGGTCGGCCCCACTCTGTCCACACCACCCTGCTCCGCTCCCCTCCTGGACCCTGTCGACGGCGCCCTCCGGGGTCACACCGCCCAGCCTGCAGCTGGAAACGCCCAGCTCTGCGCCCAGGGACAGCGGGGAGCAAAGGTCACTCACCTTCCCAAAGTCTCGGACGTCGAAGAGGTCGAAGGGGTCGAAGAGCTCGCTGCTCCGCAGTCCGAACTTGTCGTGGCAGACTTTGAGGAAGGTGCGGATGTTCTTCAAGCAGAGGAACTAGGGGAGCGGAGAGAGGCGTCAGCTGCAGCTGCTCGAGAGCACTTCCGTGCGCGTCGTGTGCGCAGCGCCCGTCCCCGTGGGCCCCGCTGCCCCGGCACTCCGCGGAGCCACCACCCGGCGCCCGGCGGGGCAGGTTGCCAGCCGCGACGGACGCCCGTGCTCCCACCGGCCCCAGGGTGGGGGCAGGGCACGTGGGGGCCATTGCCCGCTTCCAATCCCCCAGGGAAATGCTGCCCCGATGCTGTGGGCAGCGGCGTCTGCTGGTTCTAACGCCGGGAGCAGGGGGCAGGGCGGCTGCAGAGCCTCGTGGGCAGGCAGGCCCTGGGGGCGCCAACGGGCATCGGTGTGTGGAGGCCGCCAACCAACCACAGTGACGATGCCCACTATCGGGGCAGCGGCGCCCCCGGCACTGACCGTGCGCTTTCTCAGACGTGCTCGCTCTGTCTCCATGCGATGCCGTGTCTGTGTCTATGTGTCTGTGAATCTGTGTCTGTGAGTCTGTGTCTGTGTGTCTGTCGTGTGTCTGTGAGTCTGTGTGTCTGTGTGTCTGTCTCTGTGTGTCTGAGTCTGTGAGTCTGTGAGTCTGTGTGTCTTTGTGTCTAATTTTCCGAACACGTGACCAAACGTCAGACACCCCCAGTGCCACCTGATATCTGGGCACTTCAGAACCACGCCTGTCCCAGTGAGTGTCAGAACCAGAAACGTGACCCCACGCGACTCCCCCACCTGCCCACCGACACAGCACAACAATGTCCTTCGAGGGACAGCCTGGCACTGGGTCTGATGCAGCCGACACCACCTCAGGTGTCTCACGGACACACACCAAACCAGTCCCCTCTCTGGAATGATGGAAATGTCCTAGTTACGTGTCCAGGAGAGGGGACACATTGTCACCAGGGGACATGGGGCTCGTCCTGAAACACTGCACACTCCTTTTATTTTGTGCTAATTCACGGACGAGCCTCGTGGGCTCCCACCAGGGTGTGGACAGCGTGGACGGGACGCCCCTCGGCCTCCGCCCCGCATGACCCGACATCAGAAGAACGTGGATGCAGAAACGGGAAAGGCGGCCGGCACTCGAGGTGTCTCGATTCCAGCAGCCATAGAGAACATAGCAGGGACAGGAGCCGCGTCTCCTGGGGACAGAGGTGACAACTCACAGCCCGGGGGCGTCCCTTGTACCCACAGATCACACTGATGAGATGGCAATTTATTCTCTACTGTTTTGCCAAATCAAAAAAAGTCTTATGAGGCACAGAAACACGGGAGCCTCGTGAGGAAGAAGGCGGGGACGGTCACACGCCCACGGAAGGCCGGCCCCGCGTGACCAAGCTGGGGAGGGGCCGGGACGGACGCCGCAGCCCACAGGCACCTCCATATGGCTTCGGCCTCAGAGCGGAGCCTGCAGAGTCCGCACCGGGAAACCGAGCCCCAGCAGCAGGCCCAGGCGGCTGACCCGGCCATCTGCCGTCCGCTTGCTCACGGCGCCCCCACCCCGACGCCCGCAGCGTCCAGCCGGCTCCGTGGCTCTCTGCGCACGGCTTGTCTCTAATTTCCTCTGAGCCTTTATTTTCATTCCTCCTCGGCCTCCCATTTTTAGAGCTAATTACACAGCTCCTCACCATGACCGCGGCCGGCGAGGCCAGGCGTCTCTTCAGGGCTCAGAACAGGGCTGGCGCCCCTTGTCCGTGCGCACTGCCTGTCCAGACCTGACCTCTGAGGGCACCACAGCCCTCACCTCCCAGAACCCCCTCGGGGCTTCACCGGCCCCTGGAAACCGGGCTGTGCGGCAGGCAGACTCCGGGGGCAGCGACGGGGCAGGCTGCGCGGGAGAACCGATGCCTGGTAGGTGACGGTGGCTCAGGACAGGCCGCACTGCGTGCACCGTGCCTGGCCGTGCGCGTCTGCCCTCCGAGGTTTGACGTGGCCCTCCGACACCCACGAAAGGACCACTTCAGATGGCTCCCAGCCAGAAGGCAGCAGCACTGGGCTGTGAACCGCATCTGCCTGGCACCGTGGCCCTGAGAGGACGGGGCCATTGCTGAGCCTGCTGCCTGTTTGTCCACAGGGTCCCTCGCACGCTCGGAAGTGGTTGCTCTGAACACCAGGGCCTAGCACCTTCCCCCACTGTGCCAGCAGGGAAACTGAGGCCAGAGGCAGAGAGGGAGCAGGGTAACGAAGGGCCGGGCCCTGCCCAGATTCACAGGGCTGCTGCTCCGTCCACTCGCTGGGCTCCGGCCCCTCCTGCCAGCAGCCCCGGGCCCGGAGGGCATGCTTGGGCCGGGCCAGCCGAAGCCCAGGGTAGCCTCCTCCCAGTCAGGCAGGCGGATTCTGGGAAAGAGACTCAGGAAGTATGAGAAGGGCCAGCCGTGGGGTCTCAGCCACGGGCTGTGACGCGTGAGGGGCCGGGAACTGCCCGTCACACCCTTGCCCAGAGGAGGCCTGGCAGCCGGCCGACCCCCTGTGGCTTCAAGGCCAAGTGCGTTCTCCTCTCCCGGGCCTGCAGGGCCTCCTCAAAGCCCACTGCCCCTCCAGCATGTCGGGGCGACAGCCAGCTTCAGACGTCCACACAAGTGGCCGCAACTAGGGTCTGTCCATGCGAAGCGGCCCTGCACACGAGCCAGCGCTGAGTCAGCGTCTGGGCCTACTGGTCAAGCACTCCGTGGGGTGCGGGTCCCACAGGGACCCACAGCTCAGACCACAGGGAGCTCTGGCCTCCCGGTCCCAAACAATCATGCAGGCCGAGAGGCGGGTCATCCTTTACTGGAAACGCCGACCTCTTCCCCGGCCCGTTTCAGCCTCCTGGGAGCTCATCAGACTGAAATCAGATTAGCAAGGACAGGCTCCCTGCTCCTGCACACTGTCACCTGTCACTTAGCTCCTGCCAGACCCCAGCACGGGATGTGGGAAGCGGTGGGGCCCTGAGAGCCAGGATCCACGTCTGGGCCTGTAGGCCCTGGGCCCAAGGGGCAGGCCTCCCACCGCACGCCGGCTCCTCCTCGTCGGTGGCTCTGAAGCACACACTGAAGGGAGGCGCTGCCAGGGCTGTGCCGCAGAGGAGGCCCTGACCCATGGGCTGGGTGGATCCAGGAGGCCTTGGACACACCTCGGACGCTCCCCAGGCAGCCCTGCCCCTGCCCACACCCACCAGCACCCGACACGCAGGGTGTCCCCCAGACCTCAGCACTAAGATGGGACGGAGGAGACACTTGGGCCCAGAGGGTCTCCCATCCATGTGAGGTCACATGGCCAACAGGTGTCAAACAGGAACTTCCCACGAACGGGGTAGACTGGGTGCTGACCACCAGGCTGACGCTAAGCGTCCAGCCCCATTCACACATGTGCGGCCCCATTCTACAGACAGGCAAAGTGAGGCTCCAAGCAGTGAGAACACAGGCGCCGGGTCTGCACGGCACGGGGGTTGGCCGCCCAGGGAAGGAGTCACAGCCAGGGTGTGTGCCTTCCACGTCTCTCCACAGCCAGCTGCCGTGTCCGGGGCCCCAGGACCCGATCAGGGGCCACGAGGGAGCTGTCCCCTGTGGGCCACGTCGCCTGCTGCAGGCATGAGCAGCCTCCTCCCCACGCCCCTGACGCAAGAGACCCATGGCCACCACAGCCACAGAGGGGCCAGCCCTCAGCTCACTGCTGAGAGAGAACAGGGATCGTCCTTTAAACTTCTCAATTTTTCTCAGAGCGGGCAGGGGGGCCTCCATATTCAAATTTCCACGAGCAGCACTGAGTCTGTGCAAATCTCAACAAGAGACGTCAAAACCAGCTCCCAGTGCAGAGTCTGCACTTGGCCCTGGGGCAGCACCCCGGCCGGGCTGTCTGTCCATCACAGCCTGACTGGCAGCTGATGTCTTTGATCAATACAAAATGGGAAATGAATTAATCTCTTGTTTTATTTAGGCTGTGCTCGTTCCAAACCCCATTTTAAATGGCTTCATTACTATTTCACAGATGCAGCTGGAATGGAGCTTCCAGGCGGAGGCTCTGAAGTGACCAAGCAGGTGTCCCAGGGCGACGAGGGGGCTGATGCTTACTGGGGCAGAATCCACACCCATCCCGCTCCCCGACTCCGTCCCAACTGGGTGAGGCCACTTTCTCCTTGTTTTTGAGAGAGAAGGCAGAAGTGGGAGGAAGAAGCCCCTTTATTCACTGATTGGGGTTTTCACCCCGTCCTTGGGTTCTGCCTGGTCTGCACACCAGCGTCCAGCCACCTGGGCCACCAGGGTGCACCCCATTTCACAGATGAGGAAACTGAGGCTCAGCAGGTTGGGATCTGGAAGTGGATCTGGTCTGGCCAGCTCCCAGGCAGTGGTCAGTGTCCACGCCGGCAGGGACTCCCAGGGGACAGGGCCCTCGCTGTGCCCACTCCAGGCTCTGGACAGCGAAAGCACAGCCCAGCTGGGACTTATCTGAGGCGCATCAGGGATTCGATCACATCTGGACAATTTCACGTGCACACTCCCTCCGTGGCCGCGGCGCCAGCACTGCAGGGTGAGGCTTGCCTCTGTGCACGGCCACCCTGCAGAGGGAGCAGCCGGCACACAAGGGCTGGCCTCTGTGCACAGGAGGGATCCATGCCCGGCTGGCCCAGATGCAGGACCCTGGGCAGTTGGGCCTGCACTGCTGGATGGGCCCCCAGAAGCAGCCAGAGGACCCCGCGTCCCGTTTCTGTGTCTGGGCAAAGTCTCCAGCATGTCGGGGCTGCTCCCACTCGACGTGCTAGGACGTGGCCAGGCGTCTCCACCTCCTCCGGCAGCAGAGCTGCTGGACGGGCCGGCACTGCGCTCAGACACTTGCCATCGGATCATTCTCTAAGTGATCTCAACCAGCCAGCCCCCACATCGCAGGACTTGGGGTCGCCAGCCAACAGGAGCAAGGGGAGGGCCAAGGTTTGTGCAGGTGAATGGGCCAGACCTCATAGTCTGGCCACCAAGCAAGACACTGCTCGCCAAGGGTCACCGAAGCCACGGGATATCACTGTGGTGGAGGAGCCAGCTGCACAGGCCCCCTGGGCCACCAGTCCGAGCCGGGGTCCCCAGGTACCGGCTCTCTTCCTGCGTCCCCCAAGGCAGAGGGCACGGCCTACCCTCAGCAAGCTTCCTGGCCTGGCCCGACTACTGACCCCTTCCTTTCCTCCTCCCACGACGCCCTGACGCCTTCTGTGCCTCTGGCCACTCCTGGAGGACTCAGTGTGGGTCCCGGTCTCCCGCCCACCCAAGCTCCACTGCCCGTTCAGCTCACTGGGAGGCACAGACGCCGCCGGCATGAAGCACTCCCAGGGGTTCTGTCTGATCACACTGTCCCCGTGACTCTGTCCCTCCATCACGGCCTCCACAGGGGCTGCAGGAAATGGGGGGCTTCCCAGAAAAAACAGGGAAGGGACTCAAGGCCTGTTATCCCAGCTGAGACCCCAGACTCTTTGCTGAACAGGCAGCCTGTCCAGACTCAGACCCTACAGGACCCCACGAGCAGGGAGCAAGGGTGACTGTGGACCAGGCCCCAAGACCAGGATGTGACAGGGCACCCGCCCTCAAGCCAACCCCACCTGCTGCGGGAACCTCCTGCCCATGAGAACTCACGAGAACGCACAAGAACGAGAACCCCGGACCCTGGGCCCCTCAGATGTGTCCGCCCACAGCCCCGAGCCGTGGGCATTGGGTCCGGAGAAGGGTGAGAGGCAGGCTCTCCGGCGAAGGGGGCACACGGCAGCCCCACGAAGCCGGCTGTGCCGAGGTGATGCGGAGTCCGGCCTTGGCGGCACACGGGGCTCACCACGAAGTCACCCTGGAAAGGGACCAGTGCAGACGCGGGGGTAAGAGGTGGACGGCTGCGCCCCCGCTCCATCCATGATCCACGGACACACAGGCACCCAGTGGGTGCCAGGTCTGTGCCGGGGTCCCAGGCCCAGATTACAGCAGCGGCCAGTACCAGGGACTCCTGAGCCCACAGCGGTCGCCGGAAGGACCCACAAGTCTCTCTCGTCCCTGCACGGACACCACCCCCAGCTGTCCTCAAAGCCCCCGTCACCAATGGCCTACAGGAGCCGGAGGGATGAAGCGTGGCCCACGTGGCTGTGGAGACTTCAAGGGCAGGGTCAGCCCACAGGCTTTCCAGAAAGCCAGCAGGAAGTTGCTTTTCTAGGACTTCTCTGTGCCGGCGCCTTCCCCGAGCAGCCGCTGATCGCCTGGGGGTCCGGGTCTCTCTCCCTTGAGATCGGCTCAGGCCGCCCGCCCAGGACCCTCTCTGGTGGACCAGCAGACCATTAACTAAACCCGGCCACCTGCGAAGTCGCCGCCCCTTCCGCCTCTTCTTGTCCCCTCTTCCTTCCGGGGAGCCAGCGTGGCATCGCAGCTCCCCGCGCGCCCCCTGGGGCCATGCGGACGACCCGCGCAGAAGGCCACGCTGCTCCCGCGTCCTCGCCGCCTGCTGAAATGCAAGCCCAACACCTCCCCTACTGACCGAGCATCAACGACTGCTCTGCAGAAGCCGAAGACACCGCAGGGAAACCTGACTCGTGGCACCAGAGGGCTTGGGACGCAGGGCACCAGCATTCCTCCTACTCGGAAGCTTCGCGGTGGACAGCGAGGTGGACTGGTCCCTCCCGCAGGAGACCCCACGCCCGCCGCGTGCAGCCAGGCGTCCGAGCCCAAGGAGCCCCATCTCCGTGGGGATGGGGAGGAGAGTGGCACCTGGGAGACTCCAAGTGGGAGGGCAGTGGCTCTGAGGGACACTACTCCTCTCCCACTCACATACCCATCACAGGCCCCCACCCCTCCCCCGGCAATGTCCCCGTGACTCAGGCGGGGGTGGCGGTACCGGGAAGGGCCCGGGTCTGGTCGGCAGCCTCGCCTACTCCCCAGCGGTCTGTCCAGGCGGCCGGAGCTCAGCCGAACAGCTGGGACCCTCCGTGTCCCTTCCCCGGGCCTGTTTCCTCACCTGCGCAGAGGGCTCTAGGTAATGCCCACTGCGGCCGGCACGGCCTTGCTGCTGTCAACGTGACCAGGAAGTCAGGACCAGGAAAGCGAGGCGGGGTCAGTGGCTGGCCAGTTAGAGAGGCATGAGGGTGACCCCAAAAAGTTATGTCCATATCCTGACCTCAGAGTCTGGGAACCTTGTTTGGAAAAGGGTCTTAGCTGATGTGACATAGGGTCTGGAGATGCGGTCACCTGGAGAGGGAACGGGGGGCCTGACTCCAGGACAGGTGTCCTTTTAGGTCACGAGGAGACGGTGCAGAGCAGAGGCCACTGGGGACACAGCGGAGACCAGAGGGACGCAGTGCAGACCCCAGGAGCTGGGAGGGAGAGCTGCCTGAGCCCGGGGGCGGGCAGGGGTGCCCTGCTGACACCTGGCTCTTGGGTCCGGTCCAGACTGCCTGGGAGAGAATGAAGGTATCATGAGTCCCCCATCATTTGTTTCCACTGAGGGGGCCAGCTGGTCGCTGCCTCGAACCCCTGCAAGCCCTGCACCCCATGACTCAACCCCACAGGCAGCGCCGGCCCGCAGCAGGCTCTCGGCACAGGCTTCATGAGAAACGGAGACAGAAATCCCGGTTCCTCACATCCTTCTTCCCGCACATGTTGCTTGCGGGGTCCGCGGTGGCCCCCGGGCTGGGAGCCGGACCCCGGACCCGGCACGTGGGCCCTCGGCAAAGGTGCTTTGACTCAGGTCCGACCAGCGCCCTGCGGGGCCCAAGGGTTCCAGGAGACTCCCAACCGGCGGGAGGTGGAGAACGGCTATGCCAGGGCAGAGCCAGGCTGAAAGCGGGCACCACCCCTTCTTGCCGTGCGGGCACGTGTGCACGTCAGCGCACAGGCGTGTGAGCAGGAGCGCTGGGCGCGTGTGCGTGCGCGTGTGTGCACGGCTGTGTGCAGTGGCTGCAGTCATAAGAAAGCTGAGCACACACACGTCTGCAGGTGGGTGAGGCTTCCAGACTCAAGTCCAAACAGAGGTGAGACGCAGACACTTCCTGCATGACGTGGCCTCTCAGCCGGCCGCCCCGTCTGCCGCACGTGCGGGCAGGCGGGCACCTCCTCCTCCCGGCCCGCCTGGCCCAGCCGCAGCGTCTGTGGGGCCGTGCGGCTACCTCCCGAGGACCTGCCCGTGGGGCAGCCTGGGCAGCACGGTCCCGCGCTCCATCAGACATTCCCTCACTGAGCCGCAGGTCCCAGGGCCCCACAGGGAGCCACACGTCCATGAAGAAGGGGGACACCTCTGGCAGGTGGGGGCCCTCCTCACACTCCCAGCCCTGCCCGAGGGCCCCTCTGAACAGTGAGCCCCAGATGCAGCTTCAGAAGCCACAGGCTGCTCATTCACAGGGGACAGACACCATTGTCCCCAGTTGCCCGCACGCCACCTGACCTGGGCTCGGGCGGTCAGGCGCCTCCAACAGGACAGCAACCTGGCCTCGCTCAGTCCTGCTCTCACCAGCGAGCTGGTGGGCCAGGTGCCGAAGAAACGGCCACACTCAGGACCTTGGACAGGCCTCAGCCCCTTCGGCATCTCGTCTCCCACGTCTGCGGCCCGGACGCACCCCGGGTCAGAGGGGCGGGCATCCCCACTCTCCACGGGCAGCGTGGCGGGTTCTGCAGCTCCAAGCCTGGTTCCAATGAGACGCCCCTCCACCCATGAGGATGGCCACTGTCCCAGCACAGGCGAGGACCAGTGCAGCGTGTGCTCCGCCAGAGGGGACGCGGCTGGCACGGCCGCTGTGGACGACGGGAGGGCCCGCAAAACTGAAGAGAATGCCGTGTGATCTGCAGCCCCGCTCGGGGACACACAGGCAAGAAATGAAGGCGGATCTCAGAGAGACATTTGCACACACGTGTTCACGGCAGTGTGACGCCCAGCAGCTCCCAGGAGGCCACGGGTGTCCATCGAGGTGTCGGATAAAGGAGACACAGTCAACCGTACAGGAGACATCACTCAGTCCTGAAGAGGACGGGGGCCCACGACACCCGCCACAGCCCGGTGGCTTCAGGGGACATTGGGATGAAGCTGGTCACAAGACCAGGCCTCTCAGACTCACAGACACGCGTGGGTGCCGGGGCTGCGAGGCTGGAGGGGCGTTTCACAGGGGCAGCGAGAAAGACGACGGAGTCATAGGACAGACGATGTGGGGAAGTCCAACTCCCGCGAGCTGGCCACAGGGGAATGACGAAGCGGTAACGTGGATGTCACGTGCATTTGACCACAGTAACAAAAATCCATGTGAAACCTTGACTTGAGAACTAGGTGACCCAGGTCGCCCCAGGACCGGCCCCCACTCAGGAGGTCACTTTCTCCCTGGGGTCCCCTCCCTCAGCCCGATGTCGTGGTGGGAGGGCCTGTGCTCCCCAGGGGGTGGGCAGCAAACAGTTTCGGGCCGACACCCTGGGTGCAGGGGTCTCTCAGGAAGGCACGAAGGCCTGCCTGGAAGCGGCGTCCAGTGTCCTCGGCCGAGTTATTGTGTCTCCTTCTCCAGCCCTGGCCCCAAAGGTAGGCACTACTTGGAAGAGTTCTTGCACTTCTGCACTTTGGATCAGATTTGGGAAGAGTGAGGACACCCATGAGCGGCGCATTCAAAGCACGGCCAGCCCCGCAGGCTCCTGGGGCAGTCCCTCCAACGGTCAGAAACTAGAAAGGTGGGCTCTGGGGCGGCGGGGCGGTGTGGTCTGGAAATCCCAGCCACCGGCTCCGGACACCGGCAGTGGGGAGGGGCCTCTTGTTTGCCAGATGGGCGGCTGGGCTCTCTCCCTGGAACTGCCTGCGGGGCTGCAGGTCAGGAATGTTCAGCTGCGGTCTCACCCGGGCTGGGGTGGGAGGGGCAGAGTGCTTGGGGGAGGCAAGCAGCCTCCTCCCTCCGGAAAGTTGGGCAGGGCCGGTGTCTCAGCCTGGAGCCCCGCTCAGCAGGCCCACGGGGCACGGGAGGACGAGCTCCCAGAGGAAAGTGTGGCAGGGAGCTGCAGCCACCTGCCCAGGCCCTGCAGTGGCGGGTCAGGCTCTGTGACCCACACGCCCCGGGAGGCCTCACCTCCACAGGCTCCAGGGTAGCCCTAGCTCTCTGGGGACACGGAGGCCCAGGGCAGCAGTGAGGGGTCTCCCAGCACCCCATGCAAGGGTCCTACGGAAGTCAGCCTGCGCGGGGACCCGCTCCACAGGACGAAACTTAGGCTTTTCTCCCAAAACAGAAACCACCCTGAGATCAGGGTAAAATAAAACCTGTGGGAGAGCCCACCGTGAACACTGCTGAGCATTCGGGCTCTTTTACTTGCAGTCTCTGATTCTACTTCTTTTTTTCCTTACAAAATCGGTTACTGGGAATAACACGCCACTCTGAGGCCTGCCATGTGCCTGTGTGCACGATCACACACGCTCACACACGTGCACACATGCTCGCACACACACGCACACACGCCCTTGCACAGTGCTGAGTGCCTGGGAGCGTGGACTTGCCCGGCTGGCCTCACTTCACCCGTCCCGTCCCTCCCACATCCTACAGGCAGACACAGTGCGGCCCTGCCGCCTGGAAACTGTTCCCAAAGGCCCCACCCTCATAGCAGTGATGAGGCCGCCAGGCCTGACCTTTGGCAGAGACCCCCCCACCAGGTGAAGAGGCGGGTCACCAGGCCCTCAGCCTGCTGGGCAGTCCCTCCTCCCCCGCCCCAGCCGTCCTTCTCGCTTGGACCCAGCTCTGCTGCCCTCCCCCAAGGGAAGAGGCAGTTAAACCCAGAGCCCCAGACCCAGAGCCCC
>RJWH01009172.1:0-24640 GCA_004363575.1 Solenodon paradoxus | reverse complement strand
TTTTTTTTTTTTTTTTTTTTTTTTTTTTTTTTTTTTTTTGGCGTACCCCTTTTATGGAGTTTTGCACTTCTAATTAACATGATTTTGTTTCTAGGGGACCTTTTTGTTTGTTGTTCTTTTTTAATAGCACCATGTTCTTGTTTCATGAATGTACTATCTTCCTTGTGCATAATGTCTATTTCCTCCAAGTTGTATTTTGGTTGGTTTGGTTTATTTGTTCTGTTCTCTGTCTTCCAAGTTAAAGAGGCTTCTTCTGGTTGTCTGGTGGTCCTTGGTTGTCCTTCAGGGTTAAGAGCAGGGGACTTAAAGGCTGGTTGGAAGCTTTGAGCATGGTGGGATGTGCTGACTGTCAGATCCCTACGGATTGACCTACAGAAGCCATTTTGACACCATTTGGATTCTGGTGTCATACCTCTATTTTTAAGTCTTTCCTCTTGAATTGGCTCCATTCTCTGGAGCCTAAGGTAAGGATCTGACTGTCATATTGTAGGATCCCGTGGAGGGATAGTGAGGAACCTCCACATCAGCTTTTAAAATAAACTTCATCTCCGTGGCTTCGTTACCATTGCTCTCATGCTCTACGCAAAGACCCCCATCCCCATTTTATGCTCTCTAGAGGATAAACCCCCAGACTGCTGGAGAAGCTAGACCAGAGTGTTTTCTTACTCGATGCAGCCCCTTCACCACGCATCCTGGAGGTACCTGGTGCTGTCACGTCCAGTGTCTTTTCAGGACTCTATTGTAAGTCGGTTTTTACATGCTGTTGAATTTCAACTGTCACAATCTGCTCTCCAGAACCCCCAATTTTGTTATGGAAGTCTCCTCTCCATTCATCCTAATCACGTGATTTTAAACCCTCTTAAAAAAAACAACCCTTTCTATGTTGGGTCTAGAAGGTAAGAATTAACTGTAAATGAAGGAGGAAAGCAAGGGGAATATTGGTAAGCCTATTATGCTATGTGTAAATGTACAATTGCTATTATATATACCTCAAAACAAATTAATGTCAAAATGCAATATCCCTTCAATTAAAAATAAAAATAAGAAAATAAAAATAAAATAAAAGAAGGTAGTGAGATTTCAGTGTGTGTGCTCACCATCCAGTCCTTTTCCATAGCAGTTTTGTAACTGGGGTAGTGATGATGGTGAGTGTGTCAGTCAGGCATTTTCATGATGGGATGCCCTAGAGCAGTTTTTTAAGGTGTGCCCTGGTGGCTCAAGCACCAAAATGGAGACTGGGGTGTTGCCCATGGAAAGGGCAAGGACCTGGTTCTCCATGGCGGTGGGAGGCTGTAGGGGCCACAACCAAAATGAGTAAACAATAAAAATTATTTTCTTCCCTCCTGCCCTCGCTCCCTTCCTTCCTTTCTGCTTTCCTCCCAATGCCTCTTCCCTCCCCTCCCCATAGTTCTTCCTTCTCTCCCTTCCTCTCAAAAAATTTTTTTAAACCCTAACTTTTTAAAAGTTGTTGCTATTAAAATTATCCATGACAACAGTGAATATTAAAAGTATAAAGGAGAGGATCAACTTCCGGATGGTGACTCGATACGACTTACTTTCAGGTCACTCCCTACCAAAAAAAACAAAACACAAAAAAATCACTTATTTTCCTGAGACAAACACAAGAAACAAGTGGCACTTAAGCTGGAGACGGATTAGCTGATGACTAATGGTGGGTGAGGGCACCTGGTGCAGTTCTAAGTTAACCCGCTGATTTGCATTTGGGATAGAAATCAGGGGGTCTCTGGAAGCGCGGTGAGGCGGAGGCTAGGGATTTCAGGACCAGAGGCAAGAGGCAGCCCAGTGGGGCTGAGACGCGGAGCCACTGAGGGCCGACTTGGGAGGGGGTGAAAGGAGAGCCAGCGCAGTGAAATTCCGCCGGGAGCAGACATAAGTGGATATCAGCCAAATCAAACCCCTTACACAACCATTTTCACACCAGAGTCTGGGGGCTGCTGAGCAGAAATCCCACCCACCGCCTATCCGCCCACCAGAAATCCCGCCTATCAGGTGTCCCACCCCCTGGATTACAGCGAGAAGGCAGTCCCAAACCTCAGCGCTACCCGCTAGCGCCACCTTGTGGGTGGAGCCAAAACTGCAGCCTGATTGCCAATGCTGGGCAAGTCAAACCTACACGGCGTCAGGGAAACTGAACCCTCAGAAATAGCAACAGAATGCCCAATAGAGCAAAGGCACAGAGAAATATATGTGAAATGATGATCCAATCAAAAACCCAGAGGAAAATCTGAATACAGCAGATGTATGCAAATTACCTGAAGAGAAATTTAGAATAACAGTGATTAACATACTCATGGGAATCCAGAAATCAGTAGAGGCAGTAAACGAGAATGTCAGGAAGCAAAGAGAAGAATTAAAACAAGATATCAAACAGGTAAGAGACACGATGGCTGAATTAAAGAGCTCAATAGAGAGAGAGACTCAACAACAGGATGAATGAAACTTCCAATAGATTCAGTGATCTGGAAGATAGGACAGAGGAACTCAATCAAGCAAACCAGCAAAGAGATAAAACAAGGAATCGAAGACAGCATTCGAGACCTCTGGAATAACATCAAAAGGAACAACAGTCACATCATAGGGGTCCCAGAGGAAGAGACAGAAAAGGGGGCAGAAACCATATTTGAAGAAATAATAGATGAGAACTTCCCCAATTTGAAGAATGAAGCAAGCCTCCAGATTCAGGAAGTTCAAAGAGTTCCTAATAAAAGAAACCCAAACAGAAGTAGACACATCATCATAGAAATGTCAAAAATACAAAATAAAACAAGACTATTAAAAGCAGCCAGAGAAAAACATATCACATACAGAGGGGCCCCCATAAAACTGTCAGCGGACTTCTCAAATGAAACTCTATAGGCCAGAAGGGAATGCCATAATATATTCAAAGTGCTGAAAGAAAAGGATTTTCAACCTATATCTGGCAAGATTATCATTCAGAACTGAAGGAATGATAAAAAACCTTTTATGACAAGCAAAAGTTAAAGGAGTTTATCACCACAAAACCAGCTTTGCAAAAAAATATTAAAGGATGCTCTATAAATCGTAAAGAAACCACACAGGAAAACAGTAAGACAGCAAATATTAAAAGTGGGGGAAAGAGAACAAAAATGTGGATAGTTAGAATGAGTGGAAGACTAATGTGCTTTCAGATAAAATTAGGTAGTAAACATACAACTGTGAATGCTAACTTCAGGGTAACCTCAAAATACATCCCCAGGGAGAAAGCGAAGAAGAAAACAAAGGCAAAAGTAATCAAAACACAATTGCACCATTGACATAAAAAGAGAAAGAGAACAGAGCCATCATCTGGAGCAACATACAAAAGACAAATTAAAATAATGACTCTAAGCAGCTATGTATCAATAATCACCCTAAACATTAATGGACTGAACCCACCATTCAGACGACGCGTAGTGGCTGAATGGATTAAAAAGCATAACCCAACCTTCTGCTACACAGCCCTTAGAAGAGATGAAACCCTGTCATTTGAATCAACCTGAATGGAACTAGAGGGGATTATGCAAAGTGAAACAAGTCAAAAGAAGAAAGACAGATACCAGATGACCTCACTTATAGGTGGAATGCGAATAGACAAAACAAAGGAACAGATGAAACAACCAACCCTGAAACATTTGCAGCAGAACTGAGGTTACCAAAAGGGAATGGGGCAGGGGCCAGGCAAATGGTGCTGGAGTTCACTGAAGAATGGGGAAGAACACTTGGTGACGTGGTGGAGGGCATGGTGTGTTGAAATATACATAGGAACCTATACATAGGAAATTATTTTAATGTGTAGAATAATTACTGCAATGAAAAATAAATTAAAAAAAAAGTGTATAAAGGAGAACATAAAAGCTTCTCTTCTGGTGGTAGGGTTCTTGGCGAGGATATCCTTTGGTGGTGATTTTGTGGTGCAGCCTTGGCGTGGTGTGGGTGAGGAGTGTGCTGCAGTGCCAGGGGCAGCAGAGCTGGGCTTGGACCAGCATGGTGGACACATGGTGCTGTGTTGGACTGTGGGCCTGGGTGCGGACAATGCAGGCCCTCCCCTCGGCAAGGCTGAGTGAAGAAGGACTCGTCCAAGGGTGGGTGGGAAGCCTTGTGTGGAGATCTGGACCTTGGCCTCACAGCGGGATGCCTCGAGCTGTGCAGTGCGCCGCCTGCCCGGCCGTCTGCTGGATGGTTTCGACGAAGCTGAGTGACTGTCAGGAACACGCACAGTGACAGGGCTAGTCCCCTGAGGATCACAAAGACCCCGAAGCTGACTCAGTCAGCCACATCTTCTGTGAGGACAGCAGCTCAGACGTCAGGGTCTGAAGCGGGCAGAGGGGAGGAGGGAAGAGCGTTTCCTTTTCTGTCCTTGCCCTGGGGTCCACATCTCCTCATCTTCTGCCTTTCCCTCCTTTTCCTCTTCTCACTGACAATCAGAGGTTCTCTGAACTTCCTTTCTCTCGCAGATGCCTCCTGGAGCTTTCCAGTCCTTAGGGCAGCTTCGGAACAAATGTCCAAGAGAGGCTGATCTTCCTCTTACTTTGTGCTGAGGTCCCATGGACTCCATCTCTGGGGGCCTTGTCTGCTCCGCCTCTTTGCCCTCGGGCCTCCAGCGGTTTGGGGGTTGGTGGGTGGGCAGAGTAGATGTCTGTTAGAGCGCCTCATTCATCTCCCGCATTTGACTGATGGTGAAACCGGGGGCCAGGGAAGCCCGAAGCAGGGCTAGAACCCGCAGCCGCTGAGCCGGGTCAGTGTTCTTCCAGCCTTTCCAGCCTTCCGCCTCCTTGTGCAGGTTTTGATGTGGGGGTGATGGGGATGTCTGTGCTAGCTGTAGGGGTAGGTTGGAGGGGGAATCACTAGCGGATGATGGAGGGAGGCCTTTTGGGGTTCTGGTTTGGTCCAGTTCTCGAGTGCTCTCTCCAGAATTGCTTGTGCGGTGGTGTAAGCTGGGGGTCAGAGCATCACAGAGCCCCCCTCAGAGCTTCAGATCTGGTTCAGGCCTCTTCAGGGACACTGTTTTGAGCCTCAGTTTCTAAGAACTGGGGAGCATGACGGTACCAGTAACTGCCCAGTGGGGACTGCCTGGCGCATGCTGGGCACAGCGTCTGACACGTGGAGCGTCTGACACGTGGAGCGTCTGACATTTGCTGTCTACTCACTGGTGTTTGGGGCAGCAGATACTGGGGCCCTGCACTGTGCTAGCGGAGGGGCGTTTCCTCTGGGCTCCGTGGCCTCACCTGTGGGGCCGCGAGCACATTCAGCCTGTCTGGGCTTTCACTTAGATCCCAGCCTTCGGTGGGCCCCTCCGCACTCAGGGGCACAGCCAGGACCGGGCACCCACCTCCCAGCCAGGCGTCCACTCTGAAGAAGGGGCTGTACCCTTGGGAGACCCAAGCCTGCGCTGTCTCCAGTTCCTGGTTTTCCAGGGAGCCCTGACTGGAGGGGGATGGGAGGAGAAGTCCTAGAGGGAGGGGGCTTGGGGGCGCGGAACGGGAACTGGAAGGGGAAGGGTGTGGGTGGGCCCAGATCCAGCCTGCCTCCCACTTTCCTTCTCCTGCCAATCCCCTCCCCAGCTTGGCGCACAGAGACAGGGGCTTGGCCCAAGTCTCCTCCTGGGGGCAACAGGAGGACTGTCTCTGAGTGAGGAGGGCTGAAGCCGCAGCACCCCACCCCCGGCTGAGGCGCAGGCTTTGTTATTTCCCTGGCTTGAGGCCCATACCTGAGGAGGGGAGGTTAAAAAGCCCCTAAAATTCAGCTGTGTGGGTTGAGGGCCCTCACGCCCATCAGTTTGCAGGAGCTGATGGGTTGTTTTGTGGGGTGGGGGCGAGAGCCAGCGGCCTGGTGGCGGCACTGCCCCCACTCACCAGGCACGCTCCGGACGGCACTCCGCACTGGCGGAGGCCTTCAGCCTGGCCGCGCCGCCCGGGCGCAGCCGCAGCTCTGCGGGCCCATCGCCGGCCCTGGAGCGAGGTGACATTCATTTCACTACATCCTGTGACTGCCTTGCACTTCCTCCACGCAGGGGCGACGTGGGGGTGGGGCATGCGGGGAGGACAGTCAAGGAAAATGTAGCCTGCTGGGGACCTCTGGGATTTCCCAGGGGGTGGGGGGAGGGCGCAGGAAGCTTTCAAAGGAGAGATTAGACGTGAATGAAGAGAAGGGAGGAGGCGGGAGGCAACTGGAAGTTCCAGAAGTAGCACCCACGGGCCACAGCTATTCGCAGGCCGGGGAGACGGTGAGGGAAGGCAGGCAGTGCCGTGCCAGCGCGTGGGCCTCGGCTTCCTGCCCTTGCGCTCTGGGTGCCGGACCCATCTGAACCACGGGTGAGCCGGGATGCTGAGGCTGGAGGAACAGGCCTCACAGGCCAGCGTGGCCCCCTGGGTTGAGGGCCCAGCCCCAGGGAGGAGGTGAGGGTCAGGGGAGGCCTGGATTTGGGGGTGCCCGGCTCGGCTGACCCCTCTTCTCTTCGCCTACAGGTGGAGACATTGGAAGCCCAAACCCAGAGGCAGCAATTTCCGGAAGACTCACTACCAGGATCTATGTCTAAATTTTAACTCTTGCTTACAAAGATCACGAGAATTCCTTCCCCAAAGGCAAGCAGCACCCCTGCCCGGTGCGGCCGCGGCCTGCCTCCCACCACTCAGCCGCCGGCGATGTCCTCCAGCGGCCCTGGGGACACCAGCAGCTCCGCTCCGGAGCGGGAGGAGGACCGGAAGGTAAGCAGCTGGCCCCATGGGGACCTAGTGGACAGCAGCCAGGGAGGGGGCGGGCCTGTCCCCAAGTAATGACAGGTGTGCGAGCGCTGGACTGCATCACTCCATCTTCGCCCAGGGTGGTGTGGTGGACTGACATCCCTGTTTGATGACGAGGAAACAGGCTGGAAGAGATCAATTCCAGGCAGTGCGCAGGAATTTGAGCCAAGTGGTCAGTCTCCAGGTCCCTCTCTTGGAGCCCCAGTGCCCAAGTAGGTCTGTGAGGGGTCAGCCCTGCAAAGGGTCACAAACCCATTCCTCCCTGGGTCCCCTCCTATAAGCTGGCATTCCCAGGTGACTCTTAACCTGTTGCAGCTGCCTCTTGTCCAGGGTTTTCAGTAGCTTCTGGGAGGCCAGGACACGTTTCAGGGAGGCTTAGAAGACAGCCGCGTGCCCCCTCCCACACAGACCCCAGCTCCCTGCTGCCCTCGGCCACACCAGCCCTGCCCCGCCACTCCCCACCCCACCCCACCACCACCCCCGCCATGCCACGTCCCCCACACACTCCCAGGGCCACTTCTGGCCAGGGAACAGGTGATATTGTTTTCAGAGCCCCACGAGGAGTGTGACGACTTCACCCTTCCGCTCGCCTCGGCAGTGGGCATAAATCAGGACATCACTGCAGACTTGGAAATCCCTGCTGGGTCTCTGCAGGTGGCCTTAGGACCTTACCAAGCTGTGCCCACCTCTAGGCAAAGCCACTCCAACCCCCAGCTCTTAGACTCTGTTTCCCCCCTCAGTGGAACAGTGACCTCCCACCACCCTTCTGGAGAAGCGGTGGCGGCCTCGGGCCATCCAGCGTGTCCTGTCTGCCGTGTCCTTGTTTCCACAGTTCCTCTGCCTGCTCCCCTTAACGGGCAGGGGTGAGCAGTGGCGGTGCTTGGTGGGGTCTAGGAGTAGCAGGGTCTGTTCACCACCACAGTTTGTCCTTCTGGACCCACGTGGGCACCTGGAGGCAGGTTTAGGTTCCGAGCACTCAGGGACGTCACCGCCAGGTGCAGTGCCGAGCCCGGCTCTCTGCTCACTTTGCCCTAAACGTCAGCTCCTTACTGGACTTGCTCACTTTCAGAGCATCGTTCTGTCTTCTGGGTTCTGTCTTCTCATCCATTGGGTCTAAGGGGGCAATCCTTGAAACAAGTGGGACAAGGACAGACGCGTTTACAGATGCGGAAGCTGAGCCCTGCCTTGACTCTGCGGGTCCAGAGGAGAGCCTGCCTCCCGCTGCCTAGAGCCCTGCTTTCTGTTACCCGCCCTCGTGCCATCTTGATATGAGCTACACACGTACACACATGAACACACATGTGCACCCACACAGGCAGCCCAGATGCCTGTCTGTCCCGGCCTGGAGGCCTGCATAGTGCTGGGCCCGTGGGCTGTGCTCTTAGGGTCTGTAGGTTGAGTCCCTTCTTTCTGATAGAAAAAGGCCGGACAGTCCATGTTATTCTGCGGGTCTTCTGAGCTACTCCTACCAAAGACCCAGGCAGCAGTGACACCTGCTGCCATAGAGTCAGGGCCACCTGCAGCTACCTGTGCTCTCAAGAAGCAGCCACGGCCATGGCTTTGGTCCTCTGTTGAGGAGGTGACCCTGATCCCCTCCCAGGTCTGATATTCTGATGGACACTGACCCAGCCCCGCTTCCCTGCACGTGCAGTTAGCGATCAGCCGTCTCCCCATTATGGGGAAGGTGGGGACAGCTGGGCCAAGCCCCACCTGTTGCCCCGCGCGGCAGAGCCCCACCCCCATGGAGAACGAGCACCTTGGGCCTCTTGTGTGACAGCTCCGGGTAGACACAGAGCAATGGATGGCAGTCAAGTTCCAGGTCCCGGGCCTGCGGGTCGTATTTCCTTACAGAAGATGTGACCTCAGGCCATCTGGGCTTGCGTTTGCTCAGCTGGGGCTCGAACTCTAGCTGTGCCTGTTTTACAGGGAGGCTGTGGAAGTCAGATGAGGTCATGGGCATGGAAGAGCCCGCAGACAGCAAAGTCTGGTCCAATTATGAGGGATTACGATTGCTATTATTACCAACCCAGAGTAACTTCTCTGGCTCAGGCAGCAATAAACACGCACCCAGCCCCAGATCCCGGTGCCTAGCGAGCTGGGAGAGGGCAGGGCACATGCACGCTCCTCCCCACCCGCCCCACCGCCTACACCCCGGCACACATGCTGGTTACCTGGCACCTCCCCGGAGCTCCAGGGAGCCACCCGGGCCAGAGGGTAGAGATGCTGACAGCCGCCCACAGCAGCCCGTGAAAACCAGCCTGGGGGCAGGGGTGCTGTGTAGCTGCAGAGAGGAAGACAGGCTTGGGCTGCAACCCAAGGAGCCTGGCAGAGCTGCGAGGGCACCTGGCACAAAGGAACTACTCCGTGAGCCAGAGGAAAGGGGTGTGACCTCCCCCAGGCCCCTAGCGCTTGGCCCAGCCCCATGGTCCTTCCAGCCTCCCGGCAGCAGCTTTCACTCCTCCGCTTCTGGAGCTGCCAGAGCTTCATTTCTGCTGTGTCCTCTGCTCCTGTGCCCTTTCCCCAGTTTTCCCGCTTCCCTCTGATCAAAGCCTTTCCTTCAGTCTGCCTTGAATTCCAGTTTGTAGTGAACAAGCCCTTCTCAAAATGTGGTCCCTCCACCAGCAGCACCTGGAGAGGTTCAAAATGCAAAACCTGGGCCTTGCTCTGGAACTGCTGAATCAGGAACTCCGTGCCCTGCAATCCAGGTTTTAACCAGCCCTCTGGGGATTTGAGAACTGGTGCAAAAGGCTTGCAGCCCCCCTGCGGAGGACAGGGCCCCTGTCACTATCTCCATGTAAAGCCTCAGGACCCGGGGTATACAGAGTAGGTGCTTAGGAAGCATTTTGTGCGTAGGATGGAAAGAAAAATGCCAGCAGATAAGACCCCTCCACAGGAGAGCAGCCCCAGAGCCCCAGATCCAACAGGCAGGGTACAGAGCTGTGGCTGATGGGAGGCCTCATGTTGGTAGCTGGGGTAGGGGGAATCTGCCCAGCATTCCTTCTCCCTGCACCCTCCCCCACCCTGCCATCAAGTGGGCAGGGACAGGGCTGCTGGAGACATCAGGAGGAAGCAGGCTTTGGGGGGCCAGACCCACAGACCTGGCCAGGCTAGATCAACTAGTAAATGTGGCCACAGCAGAGGGAGGGGAGCTGGCCTGTGGGGAGATGGGGTCTAGGGGAAGCATGCAGCAGGGATGTTAGGAGCTTGGTCCTGGCTTAGCAGGAATCATGGAGAGAGGGTTCCAAGTGCTATGTTGAAGGGACAAGACAGGCAAAGAGAGCAAGAAAGGGGACCAAGAGCGTTCCAAGCCTTAGGGCTGGAAGAGTCTTTTCAGATCCCCAAATGTGAACCAGCACCTGGCCAGGAGTTCAGGCCCATACTGGCCCCTGCATTGCACTCCGCTCTCCCTCTGACTGCAAAAGCAGACTGGGTGCAGTGCACTGAGGGCTGACTCTGCCAGGTGCTCCCTTAAGCTCTGGACTTGCATTTTCTTATTTCATTCCTACAACTGCTCCGTGAGGTAGGCTCTGTTCTTTTTATCATGCTGTCTTATCAAAGATGAAACTGGCACTCAGAGGGCAGGCCCCTTGCTTAAGGGCACACAGCTTAGAAGCGGTGGTACTGGGATTGGAACCCAGCAACCTGTGCTGCTGGCCTCTGTGCTCTTCAGGCTGCCTCCTGTGCAAAGGTAGATGCTCTGATCCTGCACCCTTTCTTTGCTGCAGCCCAGTGTTTCTTTAGTCCGAAGGTCAGGACTGTCAGATACTGCCTTTCTCTGTGTAGCAGTGCTCTTGCCCTGGGGTGGTGGTGGGGGCATGCATCTCCAGTAGGAACTCAACATATACAAGCTAGTGTGAATGATTGCAAGTGCATGTGTGCGTATACGGGCACGCACGTAGACATACGTGCACACAACCCAGACCTACTCTTTGACGAGGACTGCTGCAGACACATTGCTTCCTACCATTCCTGCTGTCTCCTTACCTTCCTGTCTGCACACACTGCTGCTGTTTCCTCTTCTGCATGCCCTTGCCCCTTTCTTCAGACTTCAGCACTTTCCCAGGTATCTAGCACATAGTAGGGCTCCAGAGTGTGTTGGGGGCACTGAGTAACTGTTCCTAGAGGGGCTGATACAGGAAGAGAGAGGACACAAGAATGGACAAACCATGCCTGCCCACCGAAGGCAGGCGGCCCCTCCTGCACAGCTCCCTCTGAGCTCCTCCTGCTGGTGGTAGCAGCAGCTGGGGGTGCGCATCGGTGCTGGGGAAGTGCAGCAAGTGTGTACCTGTGTCGTGTGTGCAAGTGTGCCTGCGTGTGAGCATGTGTATCTGTGGGTGCAGGTCACTGTGTGCATTAGTGTGCACATGGGTTTGTTACGTGCGTGGATTTGTGGATACCGGTGCGTGTGTGTGGGTAGACGTGTGCACTCTGCACTCTGTGTGTACATACTTGTATTATAGGTGTGCACGCAGGTATGCCGATCTGCGCACTTTGTGTGCATGTGTGCTGTACATGTGAGTGTGTACACGTGTGCACAGGCCCACATGTTTGTGTCTGCATGACATGCATACCTGTGGACACGTGTCTGGATGCGTGTGCGCATTTATGTCTGTGCAGGTGGCCAGGGCTGGGACTGAGGCTTTTTCCTCCCCGCCCGAGCCTGCCCGGCCCAGGCGCCGAGCACGTCCTGTGCTCTGAGGTGACGCTCCAGGCACCTTTGCCCTCCTAGCCGACTCACAGGCCGCCGCCATCCTTGGGCGCACTCTGCCTTTCTTTCACTCAGGCGCCCTCTCATGGTCTCTTAGAGCTGACAGTGATCCCCGTAAGGGTTGTCGGAATATCATCCCTCTTAGGGTGCCCAAGCAGCTACAGAAGGGCAGCTTCGCCCACCCTTTCAGTAACTCAGCTAGACAATGGCGCGTCCTTGTGCAGCTTGGAGGAGTCTCCTGGACGCTGGGTGTGTAGAGCTGATGTGCAAGGTCAGCATTCCCACTGCGAGTGACGGGCTGGTACTTTCGGGTCCAGGTTCGCTGAACATTTCCTCATTTGCTATTACATTTCAAATTTACTTACCAATACGTTCTTGAGTAGAAACACTTGTGTTTGAATCTGAACTCTGCTGCATGACTCAGAAACAGGCCAACACAAGATGGTGCGTGTGTGCTTACCACGGGGACCGGGCACACAGTAAGTTAGTCTTAGGGTTTACTTTGGATAGCTCACCTTTCCCTTCCTCCCTACCTGTCTATGTGTCTACCTATCTGCACACCTGGAGGAGACCGACTGCAGAGCAGGGAAGAGGGGTGCGGTCAGTGCCGGCGGGTGTGGAGGGCGTCGGTGGAAAGTCCTCTGGACTCGGCATGTGGTCATTTCTCTCTGGGTCCGCGGGCACGGGCAGGCCTAAGGCCCCGTCTCCCTTTACCTGTTGAGTAGAAGCAAGTCTGTGGCAAGTGTCCAAGAGCCCTAACTCCCGGTGCCGGGGGCGGGGTCACCTGCAGCGCTCCCTGCTGCCCTCAGTGACCGTTCTGGTGATAAAGCCCATCCCTGTCCACAGGGCCTGGGTGGGGAACTGAGCAGAGGTGGGTGTCCCAGCATGACTGCGAGACGAGGGAGGTGCCATTCCTTCCCGGCACCTGGACTGGGCACAGGGCCTGGTCGTGCCTTGCAGCTGCCTCTGTGAAAAGCCACAGGGCAATTAGGGTTATTACTTATAATCGCCCCCACTTAACTGTGCAGTGTGGAAGGGCATATAGAGGAGCTTCCTTGCCTGGCAATGAACTGACTTCATCCTTATAATAGCCTGGGGGCACCTGCTGTCATTGCCCCATTTTGTGGATGCAAAGACGAACCGACACTTAGGTTCAGGTTAAGTCTTGGAAAGGTCACATGCAGTGGAGTGGTTTTAATGAGAACCTTTCCCACTGCCAAATGAGGATGTAGGGATGAGGCGATGGACTGTGCAGAGGCTAGGTAGGCTGCTGAAGGACGAGGTGAGTGACCTGGAGTCTGCACAGGTGACTGTCAGCCCTCTGCAGGGTCAGCCACTTCTCTCTTTACAATTGATCTCTCCCTCTGACCAAGTTCCCTACTATTTATCTTTATAACCAGTACACAGTAGGTGCTCAGTAAGTGTTTTCGAGCATATCCACAGACTTGGCCTGACACTGGCCCTGAGACCACAGCGGTGACCCGGCCAGGTTGCAATGCTTGTGGGGTTCAAGGTGCGTCTCCAGTCTGGAAGACAAAGGCCCTGACTGGCGCCCAGGATGGCAGAGGGGAGGAGCAGCTGGAGGAGGCAGAGGACCTGGGAAAACCAGCATTCACGGAGCTCCTGCTGTGTGCGGATACCTAGGGGAGCTGTGAGGACTCTAGTGTCAACAGGACATGGCCACTCGCCGCTCACAGGAGTTAAATAGAGGAATAATAATCATTGACCAATGATTATGGGTTGAGTATTGTTAAATAATGGAAGGAAACAAAGAGCTGATAAGCTTTGGGAGGTGATGGAGATCATTAAAAGCCAGGGGCTTTGGAGGGCCATGGGAAAGTGTGAGCATCTACAGATTCCTGTTGGACTCATGGGTCTCTGCCCCTTTCTGCCCACCTCTGCAGCTCACCAGCACTGGCTCTCCGCAGGCCCACCACGCATGCCTAGCGGTGGGCACCAGTGCGGTGGCGGGGCGCCGGGTCCTGCGACTGTAGCTCTGTGGACCTGGCAGTTGGGCGACCCAGAACAGGGCTCCGCCTGCTGGAGAAGTCAATTCATTCCACTGAATTCCACGACCACAGACGGGCCCTGGAGGTCAGCCAGGCAGCTGGCAAAGGCTGTGTGTGCGTGCTTCTTGTCTCGGGGAGTCCGGGCAAGTGACTGGCTAGATCCAGCAAGCCCACCCCCTTGACTCAAACACCAACTTGAGACATCTGCTCACCGGATGCTGGATCAGTAGCATCCGGTATGTGTTCGGAAGGGAGCACGTAGGTCTAGCTGGCTGGCACTGGGTGAGGGGCCTGTCTCTCTTAGGAGGAGGGGTCCTGAGTAGAGGCACGAGACCCCTGAGACAGCTGTGTGCAGATGTGTGCTTATGAACGCCTGTGTGCTTTTACCTTGGACTGCCTGATGCCCGGGGTGTCGCTGTGTGTGTGTGTGCACAGGCACACACGTGCACACACATGTCAGTAGTACATGGCATCGTAGGCGAGAGTGGCATGCTGCAGCGGAAAAGCCCTGGGGCTGGGAATCAAAAGATCTGACTTCTGATCCTAGAGGCCTTCCTTCCTGACTCTGTTCACTGCAAATTAGTTAACTGCTCTGAACTTCAGATTTCCCGCCTGTGTTAGCAAAAGAAAATAACACCAGCTCTGCTTTCTGAGAAGCATGAGAAGAAAATGAAATGTCGTGTACGAAAATGAATTAATTACCACATACTGTACCAGTGCTCATCAAAATGAGGAGCTGTATGTGGCCTAAAGTAATCCGTCCAGTGAACTGTGTTAAAATGGAGGTCAGCTCACAGGCCGAGAAGTTTAGAGAGGATGATGTAACTATCTAGTGTAAGAGGCCACCGCATATGAAGGTGCGCTGAAAGCTGTCGAGTGATGCACATGTAAAGGGACAGGACTGTGTCGAAGCCCGGGAAGTATATTTTAGCCATCCTATTTGCTGATGTGGTGTCATGAAGATCAGGGCCGCACCGGAGCCTCCCTCACGCACGGTTGTGTTTATGTGGGCTTGTGGATTTGTACACGTGCCTCTGTGTGCGCACAGGAAGACCATCAGGGGTCTTTCCTGCAGAGGTAGGCGGGGAGGGGCAGAGACCCCTGAGTCCAACAGCTGAGCACCTACTATTTGACAGGCACTCATCAAGTGTTTTCAAGTGCCAGCCCTGTGCCGGGTGCATCGGCCCAGGCATTAGGAATCACAGTCCCTTCCCTCGTCTTGCCTGTGGCCAGGCCTGGGTGATAGCAATGGGTCGTGGGTACTCTAGCGGGGGAAGAACCTATGGAGTCAATCTAGATAGGGGGAGGAGAGGAAGGAACTCTGGAGCTGAGGCTGGCAGAGGGGAAGGTCGTCAGGCAGGTCTAAGCCTAGACGCCAGGGCGGGAAGCAGCCGCTCCGCACCTGGTGCGGTCTGTTGGCGCAGGATGGAAGGAAGGTAGCGTGAAGAGGAGACCCAGGCAGCCGGCCAGAGCCTGGGGGCTTTCCTTCGCACAGACTAAGGGGCTTGACTTGATCCTGCAGGCCCCTGGGAGCCCCCTCAGTGGGGGCTTAGGCTGTGCAAAATGACATAATCAGCTTTGCACTTTGGAAAGATCACAGAGGCCCCCCAGCCCTCAGCATCTCTGCAGCAGTGCCAGCCAGATGCCGGGGCTTGTCTGTGACTGTGAGTGATGGCTGCATCTGCAGGGTGTGAGCTGGGATTGATGGGGGCAGGGAGGGAGGGAGGGCAAGGAAGGAGGGATGCACTTTTGTGAGTAG
This sequence comes from Solenodon paradoxus, assembly GCA_004363575.1. Classification (NCBI taxonomy): domain Eukaryota; kingdom Metazoa; phylum Chordata; class Mammalia; order Eulipotyphla; family Solenodontidae; genus Solenodon; species Solenodon paradoxus. The sequence continues at coordinate 9,403 of RJWH01009172.1, read as the reverse complement.
TTCCATTCGGGAGGAAGTTAGCAAGTCCTGAGTGACTATCACATGTCCACTTTCCATACATGACTTCACTGAATTATTAGAACCTCGCTGTGACGTAGCTATTATTGTCCCCATTTTATAGGTGAGAAAGCAGACTCAGAGGTTAACTCAAGTCCAGCCGTGCCCACCTCTGCAGAGCCCACCTAACTAGAATTTTTGCCCCATTCCTGCCAACCCCTCGGAAGGACTGACTAACTCAGTGCCCGGACTTGACAGATGAGGAAACCAACCTGGGCTGAGATTTGCTCCTGTTTCCAGCTGCTCCGAGTCACTGTCGATGAGATTCTTCCCTTTCAGGGTATGAGCAACGCCTCCTAATTCAGTGCTACTTGCTGATTTGATAAGCATATTTTAAATTCCTTTGCTTAACCCATCAGACATTGAATGAAATAGGCCCCATGACAGATGCAAGAATGAACCTCTTGAAATACCTCCTTGAGGGGCACCTCCCTCCCCAGCCATCTGCTCACCCTTCTCCGTGTATTAATCCCCCTCCCCAATTGGTGGGTGTGAACTCAGAGATGCCCAGAGCAGAAGGCATTACCTTCCTCTTTGCCCTGCGACTTGTGGCTTCATCCTGGAAGAACTGTCTGTGTCTGAAAATAACATTTCAGGGTTTGAGGAGAAAGGGCTTAGGCTAGGGGTTGCAGAGATCCAGACTCTCCTAGACAGGTGACTTCCTCAAGCCCAACCCAGCAGTGACCCAGGGGTGCCCCAGGCCTCACCTGGCCCGGGCATCAAGCACTTTGCTGCACTCCAGCCCCGGTTCCAGCTCAATACCAATAGCCTGCCCTGGTGATCTCCAGACTCGTGACATGGCAGGACCTGGACAGGTGGCACCAGGGGATCCTCCTCCTCCCCTTCCTCTCAGATGTGTTGCACTGAGTTGAACTCAATGGGGGAAGCTATGCTGATGTCTCCTTCCCATGTGGTTTACAACGAGGGATTAAAGCAAGTCTGCAGACAGTGCAGGTGGGAGCACAGCTTTCTCCACACGCCCAGGACCCAGTGGTCCTGAGATGTCAAGGCCATTGTTAGGTCATTGTGGTGTGCTAACCGTGGCTCCTTTTTGCTGACCAGACTCTACTCTCATTGACCTTCACCTCTCTGATGAGATCAGAATGAAAGGTAGAAAATCAAATGACTCCCTGGTAAGAAATGCAGCTTGTTACAGAGAGAGAGCAGAGCCCAGAATTTGGACCAGGAGGGGTCTTTCCTGACACCATGGCCTCCTAGGCTGACCCTCATCCACTGTGCTGCCCCTTCTTGACCTGCCCGATGTGTTCCAACCCCATGGGTCCCGCGGCAGAAACGGTCAGCACCTCGTGGGGCATCAGGCCCAGTGCTCTGTAGACAAGTCCGGGGGCTGGCGGGCCTCCCACTGTAGGGAACGGAACCGTCTTCTCTGGGGGGGCACATAGAACACCCCTTAAGCGCTGGGCCTGGTCCAGGCTCTGGGGACTCAGCAGTGAACAAAACAGACAAATTTGTCATACGTTTGTCCTCTTAAATACCTGCGGAACAGGCAGGATGGACATTTCGCCCCCTATTTTCTGCAGGAGGACGCGGAGGCGCAGGTAGTATGGTCCTGTGCAAGCAATGACAAGCGGGACACTTCCATTCCATTCCTCTGGGCCTTCGCACGGACTCGGCTTTTCAAATGCCGAGTTACCTAGTCGGGGCCGTCGAGATAGTCTTCCTGTGCGATCCAAGTAACTTCTTAAATGGGTGTCTGGGGAGACCGCTCAGAACCAGCAGGCCTGGCCTCCCACAGAGTTTTCTCCTGACACCATCAGCGCAGGCTCCCAGGATGTTCCCTGTGGTCTCCCCTATTTGCCTCATTCTCCTGGGAGGTTCTCAGAAACCCTGGCTCCATGCTGCGCTTTGTCCCTGGACCCCGGGCCCACCCCTCCTCCCAGTCGGGTACCAGGCTCCTAGTCCTGCCTTTTCTCCCAGACTTTTCCCAGCTGGGCTCCTTAAATCGTCTCCCAAGGCCTCCGTCCACACTGCCACATCACTGCAATTTATTGACAGTGCTGTCTCATGTCACCATGACCACCCCAGTCACCCCACTTTGTTCTCAACTTCTTTGTATCTGACAACTTTGGCCTCGTGGCTGCTAGCTGTCTCTTGGCCCAACACGCCAGCATCCTCTCCCTGCATCCTCTCTCCATCTCCTCCAATTTGACTGGGGCCTCCACTGGGTGCTAAGGCCTGCTCGGTGCCTCTATTCATCTTCCACTAAAATCTCTTTGGAGGACTCTGGGGCCCTCAGCTACTGTGCCCGAGTCTCCCTCCTGGCCTGGGCGGCCCACGGACACACCGTGAATGCATGGAAGGAGAGACGGACCAAGGCCACTCTCCTACAGTCGGTCTAGAGTTGGTTGCAGTAGGTTTCCATCAGTATGTCCCACCATTACCTGAAAATTAATGTGGCAGACCACAAGCTATTGTGAAATCACAGAAAATGAAAGTTGAGTGAGATAATTAAGGACCATCTTGACAAAATCCCCAGGGAACCAGACTGCCATCTCTCTCTTTTCCATGCCACCAGCACCGCTCTGGCTTGGCACCGTTCTTGGGGAGGGCTGTGAAACTGTCTTCAGTTTCTGATGTCATGCAGGGAATGGTGTGGTCTGTGCCTGCCAGGGTCCCTTTCTCTGTCCTTCTCCAACAGTATTTCTGCATGTGATTAGTCATGTGGGGCCAGCTGAGTCAGAAAGGACTTCTGGGTGGTTTGTGGCCAGGCTGGAGCAGTGGGGCAGGAGGGCTTTCTAGGTTTAGATCTCTGCCTCACAAGCCTTGAGACAAGCATTGCAGGGCCTGGGTAATGAAACCAAATGTCTGGTCCAGGATTTGGTGTCTGAAGAGCATCAAGATGAGCTAAGACCAACGAGGTGCTCCTGGGGCAGACATAGGGAATGCCACACCACGTGGCCAGTGCTTCAGGGTGGGTTCTTCGCAGCAGCTGTAAAAATGCTCCCTTGTCTACAGCAGTCCCCATTTCGGATGTTCCGTGTACTTCTGATGTATACATCGCTAGAAGAATTTTTGTTTATATACATAAATTTGCATCCAGAAATCAATTCTCTGTCAAAGCACATGTTAGGACTTTGTGGTTCAGAATGTGGCCGCCAGGAGGGAAAGCTGGGTTTTGCTGGGGCAGTGGGATCTGCCCTGAACCCCGCGAGGGTATATTTAAATGGGCTCTAAGGGGTGGCTCATGCTTCACCAAGCAGGAAGAGGGTCCTTGCCAGGAGGTTAATGGCATGGCACAGCCTGACAGTGGGGCTGGGGGTGGGGTGGGGTCAGTGCAGAGCAGGACTGGGGACCAAGGCCAGCATGGCCGGACCTGGAACAAGGAGCCTCTTGGGTCGAGCCCCAGCTTCACAGACTGTGTCTTCCCGCAGGAAGGAGAGGAGCAGGAGGAGGCCCGTGGCAAGGAGGAGCGGCAGGAGCCCAGCACAACTGCACGGAAGGTGGGGCGGCCTGGGAGGAAGCGCAAACATCCACCGGTGAGTCGTGGCCCCGCCCTGTCCCCTGCACCTGTCCACACTGTGCATGCTCTGAACGGCTCGGCTGTGTGTCCCATGGGGACTCAGGAGACATCGGGACCAGGCCATGGGTGCTCCTCCTGCTGTAGAGCTCATGTACGTTTTCCGTTCTCTGAGCCGCTCAGTCACCCTCACACTTTCCTATTTTCTCCACCCAACGGGGAACCCTGGGAGGCCAGGGGACTTGTGCTGTGGGTGGGTTTGGAGCTGGTCTTCATCCAGGCCCCTGACGCCTGGCTTCCCTCTGGAAGGGCAGCCAGAGAGCCTGACAGGTTCTGCTTGGACCAGGCAGGGGTTGGATCACCAAGCCTGCCTGCCTGCTTGCCTGCCCCTCCCTTCCCATCCACTAGCCCAAGGCCCAGCCCATCACCACCATAGCCTCAGCACTCCCTGGAGAACTGGAGGGAGGGAACGGAGGTGCAGGGTCGGACCCCAGTGAGTAGGGAGAAGGTGCTGGTGTGGAGTCCCTTTGGCAGAGAGAAGGAGAATTCAGGAATGGCTGCAAGCCCCAGGCTCTGGGTGCCATGATCTGAGTCTGGGGAGAGCTCTAGGGCTGCCCGCGAGGAGGGCACGGGGAGTGAGGCCTGTAGGCCTTCCTGGTGCCTTCAGCTCTGGCGCAGAGCAGTAGTGACCTGTCAGCCCTAAAGACAACTGGTTCCTCTCTTTTAGCCCCTTCTAACTGAAAATGAGAAAATGGGAGCAAGGTAAGGGGAGCCAAGGGCTTCGGATTTGTCATGCAGCCCTGCAAAGAAAGGTTCTCAGCGAGGCAGGGTTTTCTTTCTGTGGTGGAGGGTCTGGTAGATGGTGGCTGGAGTGACAGAGGACAGGGGGATAGGGCGGGTGGCACTGATGAAGGCGGGTTCTCAGAGCCAGGCCAGTGCAGGCAGGGGAACCTGGTGGGGATTGAGCGCCGACTGCTTGAAGATCTTCAGGGGAAGGGGGCAGATGTTAAGTTGTTTAACTGGTAAATCATTTTAAACGTTTTAACATTAGGACACTCCGATGACATCAAACAAGTTCCAACTAGTTGATCCTTCGAAGGCACTTTTGCCCGGCCACTTCTCTCTAACACTCAACGTTCAGTTTAGTTATTCCAGGCAGTCCGTCAGGTGTGCTCTTGCCAGCATGATTACATCATCTGGAGTCCCCTTCCTCCTGCCTCCCTGACCATCAGCATGGAACCAGCACGTGCTCAAACTTCCAAGTCTTTCATAAATGGAGCAAAGCTACCTCCAGCGACCTTAAGGCCAAGCCTGAACATTCCAAGCGGCACTGAAGGCAAGGACGGGACTCCTCCCTCTGAAAATCAGTTAGCACGTGCCTGCACATTTGAAGTGCAATCCTACGACTGAATCCGTCGGGCCAGGACCAAGTGAGCTTCGGCCCAGCAATTGCCTATTGAACAGACCAAACCCTCAGGTCTCCTCGGTTGGGAACTGAGATTCAGCCAGGCTGGATCCCATCGTGACGACTTGCCGTCTACTGCTGTCCTTGCTTGACGATCAATCGGTGGTGCTGTGCTAGATGGTTAACTCGAAAGCTAGAAACTGCAGTCTCTTCTGTACTAGCTGATGCTCAGCTTTTAGACACTTTAGGGAAAAAAATTTTTGAATTAAAGCAGACATGGATATTTTATGGTCAGCATGAAGAAGTCACACAAAGTTGAAAGATAAAACAGGGGACCTCAAGGAATCTCCAGCTTACAGCCGCTTGCTCTCAGGCCCCTGGGATGCTCCTCCACTCTCTTCCCCAGGGGGCACCTTGAAGGAAGGGAGTCCACCTGTAATTCCCTTTCTGCACTTTTGTTCATGATCTTCAGGGCAAACTCCGCCTTTTCCCTGTCCAGGTGCTGGGGACAAGAGCCACCACCTACAGCATAAAGACCTGAAACCCATTGACTTACTCTGTGAGTCCAAAAATCAGAAAGAGGAGACATCACTGAAAGGTGGGATGAGGCCCCTGGGGCGAAGATGCAAGGAAATCACAGGCAGGACATGGACAAGTGAGAGGGAAGACAGACACGCTGAATGGGGGAGGCTCAGCGAGTCGTGTCTGGAACATGTAGAAGGAAGAGCATTGTCTTTGGAGTCCAACACACCTGGACTTAGTTCCTGGCCCCACCGCTGACCATCTGTGTGGCCTTGAACACTCACCTGTCTGAACCTCGCTTCCCCTTCTGAAAAATACAGACGATAAGGATTCTCCTAGACCCTGTGAGAATTAGTCCTTCCTGGCCAAACCTTTTCTCCACAGGAGGCAACACGGAAGAAACACCTGTGTGACCTTGAGCGAGTTCCTGAACCTGTCTGAACCAGTCATACCTGCCCTGTCCGTCACCAAGGGGGCTTCGCAAACAGCAAAGTAGAGTCTGCGTGTGCAGGCAGCAGTGTGACAGTCCTGCTCCCTGCAGGGGCCAGTGTCTGCAGGGCCTCTCCGGCGGGAGCTGAGTTTCAGTCCCGCTGGCAAGTGACCACAGCCCGTGCAGGTCAGCCTAGACGTGGTTCAGCCGGGGTCCAGGGTGACACCTCCAACCACCTGGACTCTCAAGAGAGGCCCCGGGATGGGCGAGGGAGCCTGGGGAAGGCCAGGCTGGCTGGGGGCCAAGCAGCTGTTGTGAAAGGGACCACTGGCACCTTGGGGAAACAGAGCGAGACTGACCCCAGAGGAAATAGCCACCAGCACAGGCCATGCTGCCCAGGTGGGGAAATTCGTGCTGCAGCCAGAGCTCAGCCCACAGTGCCTGGCCAGCTGGCTCACTTGTGGAGCAGGTGCTGGCCCTATTCCTCCCCTCCCGGCAGAGAAGCACAGCGGGCGGGCTTCGGGGGGACCTGCTGCAGCTGTGTTCCTGGGACCAGATTTACCAGAGAGCTTTAAAGCAGCCGCGTCTGTCATGCAGCTAAGCCTGAAGGGGGCAGGGGTCTTCGTTTGTGCCACATCGAGGGCTGGACAGGGAGGGTGAGGTGCATCACGAGTGTCCTCACCAGGCCCTGGCCTGAGACCTTTGTCTCTCTCTGTTTTTTGCCTCCTGGTGCTCGGTATCCACTGCTTGTGCCGCAGAAACCTTGTCTTCTCCCCGCTGCTCAGACACACCAGGCACGTTCCTCCTGCCGCCTCCTGTGCTGTCCATGGCCTGCCCTGCCCTCCATCTGCCCCGGTGCCGCTGCCCTCAGCTCAGTATTGGGAACCCCACTGACTGGCCCTTTGGATTATTTGTAAAATTAACCAAAATGATCACTAAGAAATAAAAGACAAGATACAAGTTCACTAATCACTTGTTTGGATGGCCGTGGTCTGCACAGAACTTGAGAACAAATGTTTAGAACCTTTGATAACAGTGTGACATGCTGGCCACATCCACTGGCACGGTCACGTGTCATTCTGCAAAGTCCTCTTGTTGGTGAACAGAAAGGCACCTCTTCCTCCCACCCTGATGCTCACACAGGCCCGCCCCACTCATCCGAGCTGCTGTCTCCTCCCTCTTCTGGGCATCATAGTATCATTTCCTGGCATCATAGCATCATTTCCTGGCATCATAGTATCATTTCCTGATGAACTGGGAATTAAAAACAAACAAACAAACAAACTCATCTGGCCTTTCAGCCAGATAGTTAGAAAAGCAGGTGGAAAGAACTCGTCTCTTCCTCTCGATGGGACGTTCAGTGCCCGTCACGCGTAGCCCCTGAGCTGAGACACAGTGCCCTGTCCAGTCACCTCATGGAGGACAGAGACCAGGAATAAAGGCTCATGGTCACACCATCCTCTAGCATGCCCACAAAGGTCTTCTACAGTGACGCAGCCATCAGACCTGGAAGAAGTTGGCGGGGCCACTTCATTACTATCCCACATGCAGATGAAGAGATGGAGGTTCAGGTGGGATGACTGGGATGCCACACTCCCAACTGCAAGCCCACAGGGCTCATTCCTCCTCGTAACTGCTCCTGCCACTCATTCCGGATGACAGAGACCCCAAGTTTCTTTAAGTTAGTATATGCGTGCAGGGCTGTTTGAAGTGTGTAGACCTGGTCCCAAAAGCACGCAGAGAAAAGAGAACTGAGGCGGGGATGGACCCACATCCCAGGGAGCCCCAGGGTACGTAGGGAAGGCTGCAGTGGACTCAGGAGGGAGAGGTCGGCCGGTTGAAGCCGGGCGGCCGCCTTGGCCTCAGCTGGCCTGCTGTAGCTAGAGTAGTAACAGGAAACAGGAAGCGGCCGCAGTGATGGGCGGGGCTGAGGAAGGGAGCTGGCACCTGGGCCTGTGGGCTGGCCAGTTCCCAGGACAGGGAGGAGGGGACCGTGCTGGCCCCAGAGTGCCGGCCTGTGTGTGGGTGTGAGTGTCAGGGTGGGAGGAAGAGGCACCCGTTCCTGTTCACCAAGAGGACTTTGCAGAGTCTCAAGAGAAGGCATCCAAGCTGATTCCTGCGAGTCACGAGCCCAGACAGCCCTGTGCCTTTGTCCTCTGTGCTGATTCCAGCTGGAGACTGGTCTCTGCCTTTGCCCACCAGACCTTGGAGAGGGTAGCCCTTCAGGACTCCGCACCCTGTTTACACTCTATATGTATTTATTCATTGAAGATTTATACCCACCAACTTCCTCCAGGGTTATTTTTGCTCAGTGGGAGCATTCTGAGGTCACCTCTTGCTAAGAATAACCCAGAAGGGGGGTAGGGGGGCTGAGAGGCGCTGAGCTCAGCCGGCCCAGAGCCAGCCTTACTCCACACTGGAGGGTGAATCTCCAACACAGCACCCGCCAAGTGTGTGAGTTCCAAAGGGCAAAACCGTCCCACTTCAGAGCAAAAGACTTGGGGTGCCCATTCTGGGATGTTCAGGAACCCGTGGGCTTTGCAGAAGGGAGCAGATGGGAGGGGCCGTTTTGAAGGACATTCTGGAGAGCTGACCTTATTGGAGAAATAGCTAAATGAGATCCCTAAATCAGTTTTGTTTTTCCAAAAATTCCTGTTATTTTCATCCCTCCTGGCTTCTTTCCCAGAGTCACACATCCAAGGCCCACCGCCAGCGAGAGTCATTCTTTCCCACCAGTCCCTGCCTCTGGGGTCTTCCCAGGACCCTGTGGGCTCCTCTGGAGCCGGGCCCACACCTGCACTGCTCCCACTGCCGCAGGTCCTCGTGGGCACACGCGTCCACGCAGCTGTTGGCAGTGGCTGCCCTCATTATCCCCACCTAGAGAGTTTTGTACGTTTCAGTTCTGCCGCCTCAAGGAAGATACAGCTTGAGCTGGAAAAGGTCCAGAGAGGGGCAGCTAAGTGGATCGAGGGGAAGGCAGGCCTGCCAGGTGAGGACAGACTAAAGCGACTGTGACCCCCTGCCCTGCCCCGGGTCTGGAGACACAGGCTGAACAGGGCTGTGAGAAAAGCGATGGAACTGTGTCGTTGCGGGTGGTGGGGGGCGGACAGGATGAGATCTGCCCATTGGGTGGGCACAGAGGGCTGCCCGGAGAAGCTTAAGAAAGTGAGTGAAGCGTGGCAAAGAAAGCGCCTTTCTCCTTGACATCCCCTTCTTACCAAACTGTCACCCTAGGCGTGGAGCACAGAGATTGAAAACAAATCACTTCAAAGGACATTCACTTAAAGACGTGGATCTCCTGTACAAAATGGCTTTTTAAAGCGAGCTTCTAGCTCCCCCTGAAATCCTTTGAGGCTGACTTCAAAGAACACAACCAAGCCCTCTTCCAGGTGGACAGGTGTCCCTCCTGGAAGTGGAAACCCAAGTGGGCTGGCCACTCCCCAGGCATGTTCATTCTTGTGTCCCTTTGTCATGACCACCAAGGGCACAGACTCGGAACTCAGGGGCTCGG
>RJWH01009171.1:0-24651 GCA_004363575.1 Solenodon paradoxus | reverse complement strand
CCTGGTATGAGGGAGGAGGACGGGGGTCCGGACTCCTGGTCTGAGGGGGGAGGGGCTGGGGGCCTGGACTCCTGATCTGAGGGAGGAGGAAGGACCCAGATTTCTTATCCTTTAAGTGGTTGAGACTCAGAAGGAGGGCCCAGGCTTCCTTTAACAGGGCCCTGCCCTCCCACCCTCTCCTGGTCGCCCTGGGGAGGTGTGATATAAAGCGCCCTGTTTCCTGGGAGAGCAGAGAAGCGCCTCGCTGTCCTGACCATGAGCGCCGCCCGTCTGCTGGCCCTCCTGGCTGTTACTCTCGCGCTGCCCCGTGAGTGAGGACCCTACCTGGGAAGGGCTGTCCGTCCATGTGGGGCTAAGGCAGATTTTCTCTTCCCGTCTCAGGATCGCAGGCCCTGACCTGTCTCGTGGGGAAATATGAGTCTGTGATGAACGTATCGAATGTGATCTTGAAGTGGACAGATGAAAAGGAGGTCTGTGAAGGCACGGACTGGGGCTGCCAGGACACACTCCTGATCATTGAAAACGGTAAGGAGGGTCCCTTAGCCCCAGTTCAAGTCCCCTCCTCTCCCCTGCAGCAGGTGTCACCACCCCCCCACACCCCAGTCCTTCCTGCATTCTGCATCCCCCACTGGAAAGAGGCCAACCCCTCTGTCTGGGTGTGCAGGTTCCTGCCCCATCACCCGGTACCTACCTCTTCCCTACATCCCCACCAAAATTCATTCCCGGGACATGCCAGATGGTTTCCTGCCTCCGTGGCCTTGTACCTGCTGCTTGAAATAGCTCTGCCTTCATCGTCCACACCCACCTCACCTACCTGGGAAACTTGTCATCACCCCCACCCCAGCTGTACCCCCATCCTCTGGATGAGCCCTTCCTGGAAGCAGCAGGCTGAGTCCCACCTCCAGGCCTTTGTACATGCTCTCCCTCTGCCTGCCACATCTTTCCTCTCCTCCCGTAGTCTGTCTTTAAGTCACCGCCTCCAGGAAGTCCTCCCTGATTACCCCTGCCCAAGAGCATTAGTATCTTCCTCCTCCTGAGGTCTCCCAGGCCACTGCACCACACTCCCAGGGCCACTTGCATCTGTGATGTCCCTCCTCACCCTGGAGGCCCTTTAGAGACAGGACAGGTGTGAGTCCCCACCGGAGATCTTGGAATCCTCACTTTGGCAGCCATCCTTGTGCTGCCCAAGGGTGGGAACCTTGGTGTCAGTGACACTGACTCTAGTCCCCCATACCAGGGAAAGGAGGTCCCCTCTCCAGCAGGAGCCATGCGTTGGGTGCCTCCTCTCCAGCCTCTCATCCCAGGCGCCAAGGAGGACCTCCTCTGGGCCCTGGAGTCCTGGTTCCTGACCCCACCTGCTCCCTCTCTCTCCAGGCCCCCAAGTGAAGCTGCTGTTTACCAAGGGCTGCACCCCGAAGCCTAATCAGGAGCCCCGCATCACCCGCCACAGGGTGGGCCCTGGCGTCTCCATCTCCTCCTACACCCACGTGTGCCGCCATGCTGACCTGTGCAACAACCTCTCCAGCACCTACCCTACGTGGTCCCCACCCAACGCCACAGGTACAGGGCGGGAGGAGAGGTGGAGGGAGCACACGCAGCCCTCCCTCCTCGCCCCTCCCCCCTCCCCCCTCCCGGGCCTCCCTCCCTCCACACAGCTTCTGGGAAGGCCCCGCTGGCCAGCTGGACGGGCCGGTGTGCACCGCTGCCCCCGCCCCAGGGGCATGCTCTTGCCCTTCCCGATTGAGGGTTTGGGGTTTTCTTCCCCCGACGTAGAATTGGGTTGTACCTTTCTCACCGCCTTGTCCAGTCTCCTCGATTGGGCTGGGGCTGGTGTTTGGAGTTTCTCTCCTCTTTGGACTCCTTTGTGACTCAGACTTGTGGTCTTTCACAAACTGTGTAGTAGAACCGGGGAAATGGGGTCCCTCCCAGGACACCCCTCTCCCACCTACGCCCCAGCCTGCACTCAGACCCAGGTTCCCCTCCCACTCCCAGATCTCAGGGGCCCTTCCTCAGACCCCACATCCCTGGTCCTAAAAAGAGGGCTCCTTTGTGGGAAACTGGGGAGGCTGATTCTTGGAACCAGCAACAGAGAAGAGGAGAAACAGCATCTGACCTGGAGTCCTCTGCATCCTCCCGCCCTCTTTCTCACCTCCCCAGCCCCAGGATCTGTGCTGTGCCCCATCTGCTTGTCTGAGGAAGGCTGTCTGTCTGCCCAAATGGTGCGCTGCCCAGCCAGGACCACACACTGCTATAAGGGGCTCCTCCAGCTCCGGGGGGGTAAGCCAGGACACCGGTCCCTGCAGCGTGGTCTGAGGACCAAGATGGAGTCTCTGGGGAGGAAGGGCGGGGAACTGAGGCCTGGGCTCCCAGGGTTAGATGGTCCCCGGGGAGGCCGCATTTCTGCAGCTTCCTTCTCTTTTTCTCTCTGCCTTTCCCCAGGGGGCATCTTCACCAATCTGATTGTCCAGGGGTGCCTGCCAAAGCCAGGCTGCAACCTGCTTAACGGGGCTCGGCACATCGGGCCCCTGACTGTGAGCGAGAACTGTGAATCGAAAGGTGAGTACCACCTGGGGAAGATGAGGCTGTGTCCCACCCCAAAGGGCAGCCAGTCCAGCACAACACACGAAAGCCAGGACCCCTAAGCATCTTAGAGCTCATTATTCCCTCCCCCACATGCAGGGGTTTTTCCCAAGAGGTGCCTTAGGTGGGGGTACCAGGAAGGGGTGCAGGGGAGAATGCACAGTGGGAGGGCCTGGGCCAACTAAGTTGGGGAGAGGTGTACCCATCCAAGTGAGAGGGAAGCAGGGAGGAAGGGGCAGCGGGGAAGGTGTGAGCGGAGGCATGTCTGTTGAGTTTCAGGCTGGGAGTAACCCGTGACTTCCTGTTCTATTTCTCCACATCCCTGACCTTGAGTAAACCTGGCTTCCCCTCAGTCAGCCCAGCCCGCACTCATCCCTCCCCTGTCCATTATGGGAGGTGGGGGGTTGGGGACAGCAGCCCAGCTGCTTAGAAAAAAGGGGTTCTTCCAGGGGATTCTTCAGGTGTGACAGAGAAAGCAAGAGCCAGATGGGCACTGAACATGCACTCACTCACTCACTCACTTGAGCATCCAGGGAGTGGGGACTCTCTCAGGCTGGTGGGGGTGGGACCTCCATCTCTGGAGTCTCCTCCTCTGCCCTCCACTGTAACCCCTAAGTGAACTCCACCAGCATTCCTCTCTGTGCTTCAGCTAGATTGGGAACCTGAAGGACAGGGCCTCAATGTCACTGACACCAAGGTTCCCACCCTTGGGCAGCACAAGAACTGGCTTAGGATGGCTGCCTGTAAGGTGCTTACCAAAGATTCCAACATCTCCAGTGGAGACTCAGACCCATCCTGTCTCTAAAGGGCCTCCAGGATGAGGAGGGACATCACAGATGCAGGTGGTCCTGGGATTGTGATGCAGTGGCCTGGGAGAGCTCAGGAGGAGGAAGATACTAATGCTCTTGGGCAGGGGTAATCAGGGAGGACTTCCTGGAGGCAGTGACTTAAAGATGGGCCGTGGGAGGAGAGGAAAGATGTGGCAGGCAGAGGGAGAGCATGTGCAAAGGCCTGGAGGTGGGACTAAGCCTGCTGCTTCCAGGAAGGGCTCATCCAGAGGTTGGGGTACAGCTGGGCTGGGGGTGATGACAAGTTTTCCAGGTAGATGAGGTGGGTGTGGGCGGGCAGGAACCTGCACAACAGACAGAGGGGTCGGCCTCCCTCCTGAGAGCGGGGCCTGTATGGTGCTGAGCAGGAAAGAGCAGAGTCCAGGTCTTTCTTCTGTGGGTAATGCTGGTTGGAATCATCTGACCCTCCTTTGGGATACACACGCTGTCCCTCATACCCACCACGCATCACAGACAAGACACGAGGAACACACACTGTGCTGCACCTACATAACAAACACACCACATAATCACACATACACACCACGCACACCATCCAGACCGGTCACACGTGTCACACACCGACACGACCGCACACACCCCTCTCGGGCGACATGCATGCACCCACACATAGCCAGCACATACAGGCCACAGCTCTTACCAGCAGATGAGTGGTCCTGACGCCTGTTCCATTCAACGTAGAAGCCGGATCTTGGAGGATGTGTTTGCCTCCCTCGTTCAGTTCAGGAGTTTAGCCAACACTTATTGAACATCGGCAAGATCAGGCAGCAGAGGCTAAGGTACAACAGCCAATCAAGGGATAGCTGGAGGAGAGAAGGACACCCAAGAGATAGGCCAGCTTCTGGGAAGGCATTGGGCCCCGGGGGGGTTCAGAGGAGAAGTTGCTGATGCTCTAGGGCGAGGGGGTAATCAGGGAGGGCTGCACAGAAGTGGTGACTTAAAGACACACTGCAGTGTGTTGGAAGGAGAGGAAAGACATGGCCACACAGAGGGAGAGCATGTGCAAGGGCCGGAGTTGGGAATAAGCCTGATGCTTTCAGGAAGGGCTCGTCCAGAGCCTGGGCAGGCAGGGCTGTGCAAGAACCCAGATTGCACCAAACAGACCAGGGCAGGAGCCCAGAGTGAAAAAGAACCAAAGGGTGAGAGGTGAATGGTCTTGACTCCCCATTAGGAACTGGCAGATGCCCGTGAGAGCAGTGGGTCTGCCTTGTCAGGGAGAACACAGCTTAGCGCCTGCCCCAGAGCATCTGGGTTCCCCTCTCAAAGCTGTCCCTGAACCAGCTGTTGAGAATCACCACTTCTTTGTGTCTTTCACCAAATTCAAGGAAGCAGGCATAATTTCAGACATTGAGAACAAAGGAGGAGGTGCAAAGGTCCTGGGGTGGGCCTCTGCTGGCCAGGTGCTCAAGGAAGAGCCCGGAGGCCAGTGTGTCTCCATGTCTGTGGTCAAGGGAGAGTCTGGCTCCAGCCAACATGTGAACAGAGAGGAGGGGATGTCAGACCACATAGAGTCACTGGGCCATTTTAAGGATTCAGAATTTTATTCTGAATGAAATGGGCGCTAGAATCTTCAGAACACAGGGATAATGTGGATCAACTTGCCTTTCATGAGGCTCCTCTGACTGTGGGAGATGGGGGAGTGGGGGGAAGATGGGGAGTGGACCCCAAGGAGACTCAGGAAACTGGGAGAAGTGGTCGGGTTCTGGAGGGATTTTGCAACTCGAGCCAACAGGATTTCCTGATGGGTGCAACATGGGTGTCAGAGGCAGAAAGCTGTGGAGAGCAAGCCACGCTTTCTGACTTGAGCAGTTGCAGCAGAGGAGCTGCCACTGAGGGTGGAGAGGGCAGGGCCAGGCTGGGAGGAGGGCAGCGGGAGTGCCACTGTGTCATCTGTGGAGAAGGGAGCAGCCCACACTGTGGGGCTGTGGTGCAGGTGACTCGCTAGTGGACACTGTGACCCCTGCCCAGGAGTTTCCGCATCATATCACATGCTGATCATATGGTGGCCTGCAGGGAAGGTCTAGGCTCCTGAGGACCCCCAGGTACCCAGGGAGCAGAAGACGGGGATCCATCCCCACCTTCCCAATCACCCAGCTCAAGGAGCCAGAATGCCTGCGCTGGGAGAGAGCCCTGCCCACTGCTAGGAGTGGGTCCTTAGACTCAACAACCCCTCTGCTTCTATTTGCCCTCCTGAAAATGGGGGGAAAGGTGACAACACCCTACTTAGTGATTGCTGTGAGGAACTGACATCATCCCGGGAGGTGAGCTCCTCGGGAGACTTAGCTGGACTAATGCGGGAAGCAGCCAGGCACAGAGCAAACCCTCCACGCACACAAGGCATCTGGATCGTTCTGTGTGGGCCGTGGGGCTGCTCAGCTGTGTACGTGGGGGCCGGCTGTCTTCCTCACTGCTCGGCGGAGACGAGGGAGTAGAGAGGGAGTCAGACTCTGCCTCTCATACCCAGGGGTGTGGCAGAGCATCCCTGCAGGGGTAGGACCAGAAACGGTGAAGAATGGACAGGCCCAAACAGACCTCCTCCACCTGGAGCTCGGGACATGTCCCAACTTCACCCAGTGTCCTCCTCAGGTCTCCAGCTGCAGCCAACCACCCTGACCCCAACTGAGAGCCAGACTGTGACTCTCTCAGCCCCATCCCCGCAGACTTAAGAAGGTGGTGACCTCCTTCCCCAGCTCAGGACCTTGAGGGACAGACATGGCTCTTCCCTGGCTCACACAGACCCTGGTGATTCCTTCTTCCCAGCTCTTCTGACCTGTCACAGGGCAGTCTTGAATCAACCACAAAACTCAAGGACACCAGAACCCATCAGATGGACCGCAATTCAGCAACAGCTGTGTGACTTGGAGGAAGTGTGTCAGGAGACCCTCCTGCTCTTCGATGTAGGTGTGTGGGCTGCGTCAGAGGGCAAGCCCCCCTCCATCCTGCCTCCCCCTCCTGCATGTCCCAGTGGTCCCTGGAGGCTGGCACTCTAAAGTCAACTCCTCTCTCTATGCCTGGGCTTCCTCTCCTGAAGGCTGGGGCGCGGGGATGGCACTTTTAGGGCGCCCCCTGCTGGGCAGCTGTGAAAATACATACCGTCGTCCGGAGAGCTGGATGCAAGCTCTGGGGGCCCCACACCTGCCTTCTTGCAGCTGACATGAAGAGGGGGGCAAGGTGGGGGGAGAAGGAGCGAGCAAAAAAGGAACAAGATGAGGGTCTAAGCTATGAGAAAGAGCCAGCAGGGAGAGGAGAAGAGTGAGGTAAAAGTTGTATTTTGAAAAACGAGTGCTGGGGGCAAGACAAGTGACATTTGGGGGAGAACAGAGCAGAGGGCAGGGAGGGGACGGGGGAGGCAGGACTGGTCACCTGGTCCTCACCTGCTCTAGGCACCTCCGGGCCTTCTGTACTGGGGGAGCCTGCATTCACCCTCTGCTGCTGATCATTTGGAATCCGGGACTCCTGCAGTCCAGCCTTCCCTGTCTCTCCCTCAGGCAACAAATCACTCCTAATGGGGAGCAAAGGCTGCAGCCGCCCCAGGACACAGGATGCCCAGAAGGTTATGGTACATTCAAGGATCCCTGGAATCTTCATCGCCTCCTATGTCCACATCTGTTCCTCCAGTGGATGCAACAGGGATAGCAATGCTAGTGCCTTGCTCTCCCTCCGTCCAGGTAGGGGATTCCCATCGGGCAGGGTGGACCCCAGGAGCTAGAGTCGCAGGGACTCTGGGGCTGCAGGTGCTGGTGCTGCTCGGAGCACAGCCATGCCTGCCCCAGCCCCATCTCTTTGCTCCCCAGCTGTCCCTACCCAGGGAAGCCAACATTGTCCCTCCTGCGTGAATATGAGAGGCTGCGCCCCCAGCATTGTCCCATGCCCTAAGGGCACCAACTACTGTTATGAGGGTGGCTTTAATGTCTTTGGAGGTGAGCACTGAAGAAGAGGCCTCCTGGGAGGCGGGGGCTGGGTCCCTTCACCCTGAGGTGGGCTTGACTGTGCAGGGACCTGGGGCCAGATCTCTAGGTGTGAGGGAGGAAAGGACTCTGGATGATGTCCTGGCTGTGGGAGGGGGCGGTGGGTGTGGGTGTGGGACGCCCCCTGACTCCTCTTCATGCCCTACACTCTCTAGGCCAGTTCTCCTCCTATGTAAAAGTTAAGGGCTGCACAATCGGGCCTTACAGCGTCCTGCCGAACCGTAACAAGCAGATTGGGGTCTTCTCTGTAACTGAGACATCTGACAACATCAGCAGTGAAAATGGACCTCGTGTGGACGGCACTGCCCTGGCCCACCGCCTGCCCTTGGTGATGGAGCTGGGGCTGTTCCTTGCCCTTTGGTGTGGGGGGTTTTGATCCCACTCTCTGACCCTGTTTCTCTGTGATTCTTAATCCCTGCTGACCCCTAAATCCAACCGTCCCTCTGACCTCATCACCAAATGGCCTTCAGCACCAAATTCTTGCCCCAGAGTGCCATAAGTTAACACCCCCAAGACACACACGTGTGTGTGTGCTCACACTCACATATGCTGCCACATGCATGCACACTCCAGCCCAGGTGACTCTCTAGGGAGCGTCCCTCTCTGGTGTCCCGCTGCAGACCCCGTTCACTCACCCAGCTGAATGCACGGATGCAGTCCCCGAGCATCTGCCACCCACCCTCCAGAGCAGGCAGGGCGACGGGGCAGTGAGGGAGCCGGGAACAGGAAACCAAGTGTCCAGCACAGACCCTGCTCCCCCTCAGCATCCAGTCAGCGTCCTCCGTTTAGAGGACACACAATTCCCATCTGTTAGTGAATCACAGGGACTTTGTGCGCTGATGACACCACATCGTATTTCAACCTTGAAGAGTGATCACCCTGAGGGCAGAGGAGGTAGCAGAAAGCTGCAGAGGTTCTGGATGTCGCCGGGGGCGCTCGGAGCCCCGTCTTCCACCTCCCATTCCGTGTCCTCTGACCACCTGCAGACACCTCCTCTGGAAAGTTGCTGCAAATCTTCACTCCTAGGGGAAGGGAGCATTTGATAGTCTTGTCTTTACTGATGATTAGCCATTCTCTACTGAATAGGGACCCTCGCCATGGAAATAGTACCCCAAACGCAATACCTGGCTTCCAAACATAGTCCTCCTTGGACCAGCAAGCCAACCTCCCTCTGGCCGTCAGCAAAGGGCTCACCTGTCTGCTCCTGTGTCAGCAGCACGAGAAGCACAGCATGGCCAGGACGATCATCGTGGCTTCCACGGCACTGTGATGGGACTCCTCACCCACCGCAGCCCCAGATCCCCAGGGACGGGAAGGGAAAATTCCTGTGGGTCCACAGATTCTGCATTCTGGGAAGGAGCAACCGTGAATGGTCCCTGGTGTGGGATGCGGGGCGGCGTGGTGCCCCGATGGCTGAATGGTTAGACCCACCAGACTCAGTCTGCCTGTATCTCGAGGACCAGGGGTCATGACCCAGGACCAGTGCAGGCACAACCAAGATGAAGAACTAAACAGAATAAAGGGGATGCTTCTTCCTCCTCTCTCTTCCCGCTGCCTCTGTTTGCCTTCATTCCTGCCCGCACCTCTCCTTAAAAAAAAATAAAAAATAAAAGTAAAAAAAGGACATGTAGCCTAGCCTGTTGGATGTCAGGGCAGGTGTCTCACCTGGCAACTCACAACCTGTTCCACCATTCTGATAAGCCAGCTCTGTATAGTGGGGCACTTGGGGAAGTCTGGTGATGGCAGGACCCCCACGAGAGCAAGCCTTAGGCCAGGGATCAAAGTTCGGATATCAGGGCAGTGAATTGTCCCAGGCACCGCCAGCCGAGAGAAGGAATGCCCTCATCTGGATCAATAAGGAAAGCTGATAGACAAGTCTGACCAGGACAGACCCTCTGCACAAAGGAACAAAGGACGGCGCGGGTTGAAGAAGCCCACTCATAACTTCAAAGGACAATGTCACCTTGCCCAATCAGGAACTGAAACCTGGCCTGGTGACCCTTTCTCCATCCTCCTTCCTCACCAGGTGGGTTTTTCCATTAAAGGCCCAGGACTCCAGCACAGCGGACTGGTCCAGACCTCCCTTTGTCGGCTCCATTCCTTTACCCTTTAATTAAATCTCTGCTTGCTCGCTCACCTGACTCTGTCGTGGGCTCTTTGAGGGACCCGAATCCCACAGCTGAGCTCCAGGGATGTGAGTTAATCGCCTTGCTTCATTTGCCTTAAAATGAATCCCCTGCTTGGAAGTAACACTTCTCAGGATATCACAGCAAAAGAAAAGGCGTTTTCTAAGTTCACACGTGGCAGTGTCGGCAGAAGCACTGAGTGTAAGGGAGGCAAAGCGGAACCTTCAGTAGGGGCATGTCCCTGTGCACATAAAGCTCAGTGCCTTCATGGGGGGCATGGCCTGTGTGTCCTTTGCAGAAAGACATCTTAGCAGGGACTGAGTGCTGCTCTCTGCCTGTGCTGGTTGGGACACTGAGAAGAGCCCTGGGGGGAGTTAGCCCATTTGTGTTAAGGACAGGGAGTCTCCACCCCTGCCCGCATGACCTCTTTGCACGTGAGCCCAGTGACTGGGCACCGGTGGGAACATGCCTGACATTGTCCAGACCTCTGAGAAGAGAGCCCCTTCTCAGGCCCACGTTCTGGGGCACTGGGGCGGGACGTGAGTGTCTTCACGTAAACACCATTCACCTCTGTCCTAACTGCAGGTTTGCACTCTTTCCAAGTCCTTGACCCAGTGGGCCACCGTGGAGCCAATGATGCGGACCGAAGAACACCCTCCCTCCCACAAGGATGCCTGAAGCTTAGTGACCTAAAGGATGTCCGTTTCCCGTTTTCAGGGTCACCGCTGAGGGGGGAGTTGACGCAGCGGCAGTCACACTGCCTGGCATCGGCCCCTGTGTAAACCATAAAGCTGTCTGTGCCATCCCTCCTCAGTGTCCAAACCACAGGACGCCCCACGAGGCCACAGGTGTAGGTGGGAGAGGCAGGAGGAGCAGCTGCCGGGGCCATGACGCCGGCCCTTCACTCCTGGGCATGGGAGGCATTGCCCGTACCCACCTTTCCGTGGGTGACAGCCGCTGTGCACACCACTGCCACATTTCACAGCTCCACCTCGCAGTCTACGGTGTGCAGTTCCGGTTTCAGTGCTTCGTCACCTGTGGTCAAGTACTCAGATGCTCAGTGGGACCCAGTAATCGGCCAGGAGCTGCCTTCTCATGGTTGGAAGTTATCTGCAGAAGGAGACATACTTCTGCTCAAACCTTGAGGCTCTGCACTGTGATCGTCCTGTCATCGCTTTCTGTTACAGAAACTCGCGATGATGTTGGGTCTGTTGGTCATATGGCCAGAGACTCAGGGCAGCTGGCTTCCAGCTTGACCATCAGAGCTGTTGCCTGTTCTGGGATTTCTCTCAAAACCGGCAGTCTCAGCACCCTGGTAGCTCAGGGGTTCAGCCAGCGGCCTGGGCGTAAACCACGTAAAGTCCAGGGTCCCCGGATTTGAGACCCAGGCCAGGGGGACAGCCAAAACGAGCAAGCGAGTAAATAAAATTGCTTCTTCCTCGTCTCTCTTCCTGCCTGCCTACCTACTTTCATTTCCTTCCTCTGAAAAAAACAAAACTGGCAGTCTCCTGGGTTCCCTCACAAATCAGGAGCAGCATGTCAAAGTGTGCTGCTCCATTCTTCCCCCCTAATCTTAAGAGAGATTGTTTCCCAAAGGCAGGCCCATGAGGTGTAGCCAATTGTCTCTCCATTTAGGAAAAAAAAGACATTGGGGACTGGCGAGATCTACAGGTCCCAGAGATGTACACCGTGTTCTGGAAGGCTGGGTGTCACACCACGTGCCTTACCCTCTAACACGCACTTGTCTTATCCTAAATTGTAAGAGTGCTTATTCATGGAGTAGCGGTTGGGTCCGCTACCTCCGGCCAGCTGAGTCCACATGCATCCCAAGGACCCAGGTTCGTTTCTCAGGGCCAGAGGAGACAACCAAGGTGAACAAGTAAATGGAATAAAATATTTCTTCCTCCTCTCTCTTCCTGCCTCTGCCCACCTTCATTCCTGCCTGCACCTTTCCTTTAAAAGAGAAAAGAAAAATGATTAGCTAGGAACAGGGGAGTCAAGTTAAGAGGAGAGTGCTTACTAAAAGTTAAAGAGAGCTCAAAGAACAAGGGAACAGCATGAAGGGGGTGCCCTGCACTCTGGGGCCAGAAAGGCCCTTCCTCCAGCACCGCTCCTCCAGCACTCTCTGTTGGCAGAGCCGGAGCAGCAATGGGAAATCCTTGCACCATCCAGCAGGGTGATAAAGAGCAAGTGGTATAAGTCAGAGACCCCGGAGTGCAGACTGAAGGCTCCTGACTCTCTAAGGATACCCCTTCCATCTCGCATCTTCACACACTTTCCTCGCCAGCAGAGGCTGCATCAGGAATGATGTCACCGGAAAAAAATGGCTGATCTGCTTCAGCAGCACATGTAGGTAATCACTATCCATCTGCAACAGAAGTCTCTCCACCAGGCTGTGGCAGGGACTGGACCCTCTCCCTCCACTGCCCAAATTTATTTGTTGAAGTCCTAGCCCTCATTCCTCAGAAAAATTATCTGATTTGGAGATAGGATCTTTGCTTTTCATAATTTAATATTTATTGAGGTAACTTTGATTTACAAAATAATATAAGCCAATATACACAGGCTTACCATTCATCAAATATATGACAACACACCAGACCCAACACCAGATTACTAAAAGTCCTCCACCACTGTCCACTGGACCCAGCACCCCTTGTCCTACTCCTTCCCCACTGTTAACCTCAGTTCTATTGATAATATTCAAGGGATGATTTTTAGTCTGTTCCTTGGCTTTGTTTCTTTATAATCCACATATAAGTGCTATTATCTGGTATTTGTCATTCTCATTCTGACTTACTTCACTTGGTATAGTCCCCTCTAGTTCCAACCATCCTGACACAAATGACAGGGTGGCATCTCTTTTAGGGCTGTGTAGAATTCCATTATGAATATCCGCTAGTGTGTATAAGGATCTTGACAGGTGATCAAATTAAATCCAGGTCACTAATCCAGTAAGACGGGTGTCCTTAAACAAATGGAAAATTTGGACACAATGACATGCATAAAAGGGAGATGATGTAAAGACCCAGGTAGAAGCCATCCATCTACAAACCAAGGAGAAAAGTCTGGATCAAATTCTTCCCTCCCACTCGTCTGAAAGTCAGCTCCGCTGACACACTGATTTTCACTTCCAGCCTTTAGAACTGCGAGACAATACCTTTCTGTTGTTTCAGGCTCCTTAGCCTGTGGCACTGAGTTACAGCAGCCCCAGCAAACTAATAAGCAGCTCAGGAGGTGGCTGAAGATGAACTGCGTTACAGGTAGTAGAAGTCAGTCACGGGGCCGTGCCTGACGAGTCAGAGCAAGTGCCAGTCAGAGATGGGAAGGGATGAGGGACCAGAGACAGGATTCCCGGGCTTGAAGCAGATGGCTGTGCAGCTCCCAATCAGCCTCCCTGTCCTCCAGTCCCCCTAACCCACTAGTCCTGCATTCGCCATTGTGGCCAAGATCCAGGACCCTGCCCATCACCTGTAGTTACAGAGTGTCCACAAAGCCACATACTGTTAAAGCAGGAGGAAGGGAAGAGAGAGGAGGAAGAAACATTTTTTAATTTATTTTGTTGTTCAGCTTAGTTGTCCCGCCATCCTCCCTGACCCCACCTCCAAGACGTGAACCCAGATCCTTGGATGTACGTGGACTGCACTGGGTCGGAGGCAGTGAACCCAACCTCTACTCCACCAGGGTGCACCTAAAATTATTTCTCTTCATATTTGTATTAGCTATACCTAGGGTTCTTGTTGTCTTTCTTTCATAGAAACTTGATTGTTCTTAATATGTTTTTACATAAAATTAAGAGCTTTCTTTACCCACACCATCCTTATTGTGGCATGCTGTCTATTAAACATACTCATTTATACCGTAGAGCTCACACCGCCCCAATACCGTCTGAAAATACACACAATCGGAACGTTGTGATCGATAAGAAATGGAACTTCCAGCCGTGAGCCCGAAGGACACGTCTCGTTCAAGGTATGGACACAGACACACATTAAATGAGGCAGCAACGGAGCCATGACAGGGACTGCGCGTGCGTACCTTTGCGATGCTAGAAGTAACACTGACCCCTGCGCTCCTCCCCAGGGCGGGAACGTCAGGACGACCCCAGAACCCAGGCAAGGCTGGGACCGCGAGCAGCCATTTGGGCAGAGAGAAGTTCAACAGGTGAGCACCAAGGGTTTGACCTCCTAGCGCGGCTGCAGAAAGGGACTCCACAGCCCAAAGAAAGAAAAGGGTGACACAAGGCACTTGGAGAAGCGCTGAGCGACCGGCTGCCTAGCGCGCCTGCAAACAAGCAAGACAGCCTTCGGCCAATTTGCGGGCCACATGCACATCATCCTGCGCATGCGCGCCTCCTAACTGGACAGGAGTTGGCTTCTCGCGCTGAGGCCAATAGGGTGCGGCGTTCCTGCAGGCTCCTCCAATGAGCTCTCAGCGGAAGCTCGCGCGCTGACCAATGGGGCTTCGATCCCTACCGCAGCCCGGCCCCGCCCTCCGTGCGGATTCTAGAAAGACGCAGCTTGGAAGCCGGCTGGGTGCGGGCGGTGTCTTGGTCCTTGAGTGCCGCGTGCAAGTCCCTGGAAGCCCGCAGCAATTTGGGGCCTTTAAAGTGAAAAAGGAGGTGCTGGGGTTTTAGATTTCCAGGTTCTGAGAAAGAGAAGCCTTGGGGGCTAGGACTGGCGGTTGTGAGGGGGACCAAGGCCGGGCCGGGCCCCTGGGCCTGGGGTCGGGGACGTGAGGAGGCTGCGGCCCCGGAATCACGTGTCCTGACAAAAACGGGGACCGAACCCAAGCTCGTGGGTCCCTAGGAGGACGGGGCTGGGGTCGGCATCCCGTGTTCTCGTGGAGCTGGGTCCAGAGAGAGAGAGAAGGGGAGAAGGGGCTGGGGGCAGGGATGGGGTCCCCTTGGTTTTCAAGGACCCGGTGACAAGGCCTGGGGGTTATAGCTGTGGGCACTGAGGCACCCCACCCTGGCTAACTTGCCCAGACTCATGAGCGAGCTAGGGACACCGATCCTAGCAGACACATCCGGCCTGCAGTGGGGCCACGGGGACCTGGAGGGACCCTCATGCTCTGTGGTTGAACAGCCCCCCTTTCCATCCCATCACAGCCCCTTCGCAGAGCATCCTGTCTCCGGAGAGGGCATGGGGCCTCGCCACTGTCTGCAGGGTGTGCCCTTCCTCCTCCTCCTGGGAGCGTCTCTAACCCGTATGTCTGGGGGCTGTGGGGGGCTTTGGGGGGAACGCAGCCACTCCGACCCCACCGGGAAGGGAGAACGCTTTATCATGACCTCCTTCCCTCCCCAGCGGCAGAGAATCTGTATTGTCACAAGGGAGTATCTGTGGTTATAGAAGACAACCCAATCAATTCATTCAGCTGGACCACAGAGAAGGTTGGCGCTTGTGATAATGAAACCTATTGCCAGGAATCGGTGCTGCTGGTTACAGCAGGTAAAAGGAGGAGGGGGCCTGGCGTGGGTGCGAAAAAGGGTGGCGGTGTCCTCTGTGCCCACACTCTGTACCCTTCACCATGCCCACCACTACCCTGCTGCCCCACGACTTTCTTCCCCGCCTGTATCTCCTAACAGGGACCAAGACAGCAGTGTTGGCCACGAAAGACTGCATCTCTGATGGGATGCCAGCCATAACTCTGGTCCAGCACGCTCCGTCCCCCGGCATAACCGTCATCTCATACAGCAGCTACTGTGAGGAGTCCCTTTGCAACAATAAAAATGACTTATCTATGTTATGGAAACCAGAAGTGACCCCAGGTACCTTGGGAGGAGAGAGATGGGCACTAAGAGAACCCCTACGAATCCCTGAAGAGCATATCTGTCTTCCTTCTTTGTGTTCTTACTTGGCTTAGGGCCCAGTGGGAGAGAAACTAAAGGACCTCAGACCTATTGCTGGTCTTTACTTTTCTAACTTGTTAACTCTGAAGTCCAACCACTGCTCAGAGAAGAGACACCGGTGAAGGCTGGGGCGTAAAGTGGTTTTGTGTTTATTAAGCAGGTAGATGTTAGGGCAGGTTTCTGAGCAGGGTGATGGTATCATCGGTCTTAACTGTTAAATGGCTTCCTGGCCACCGCCCTCTTCCCCTACTTAAACAAGAATCAGATCCTAACTTTCCCATTCATTTCCTTCTCTTCACCCTCCTTTACTGAGGTCTGCCGGGGGGCTCTATTCAAAATGCTTAACAATGGAGATGGTAGCAACTAATCAGAATGGATGCTAACCTTAAAAAAAAAAAAAAATGCTAAAAAGTCTAGCCCTACCTGTGTCTACCAGCTGGATTTCAACACGGCAATTTCATACAGTTCCCCAAATCTGCCAACCTAGGCAACTCCTCCAGGCCTTTGTCCTGGCTGTGACTTCCTGCCCAGCACTGATTTTCTCATAACAGATTCACCCTCCATCTCAGCTCAGATGGCTGCTTTGTGAAAATGCTTGCGCGTTCTTTCAGGTTCTTGGGTAGTTTTCCATTCCTCTTCATTATACCTTGGACAGTGTCTGCTGGTTACACTACCATTAACTGCATACCAGTCTCCTTGTAAGCAGTGATCCTCGCTGGCAGGAACTGTATCCTCCCCGTTCCTGCATTCTGACCCCTAAGCACAGAGTTTGCAAGTCATGTTGAGTGGACATGCAAAGAAAATTCATTGGAGAATGGCAGAGAGGTCACAGTAAGAGCCTTCATCAGGGCAGCGTGATAGGAAGGGCAGGGAAGAGAAGGCAGCAAGGAGAGAGAACGCCAGGACATACCCTTCATTGTCCCTCTTTCCTCCAACAGATCCCAGCACATCAGCAGCCCTCTACTGCCCAACCTGTGTGGCTTTGGGGACGTGTTCCAGTGCTCCTTCTCGCCCCTGTGCCATTGGCACCATCCAGTGCTATCACGGAAGGCTTCACATCACTGGAGGTAAACTGAACATTTGATGGTTTCAGAGGTGGGAAAAACTGGACATCTGTGTGCATCCCCTAAGTCTCTCACTGTCGGTTCCAAGAATGAGGGACTAGAGTTCCTCCGACTTTCTAAAACATCTCTCCCCCTCCTTCTTATTCCATAGGAGGCATCAGCTCACAGTTGGAGATCAAAGGCTGTTCGTCCATAGTTGGCTGCAGGTTGATGTCTGGTCTCTTTACAATAGGACCCATGTGGGTGAAGGAAATGTGTCTGCCCCAGTCTCTCAAACAAGCCCGAATGACTGGAAATGGGGCCCCCCGGCTTCCCATTTCAGTTTGGAGGTTAGCGCTCCCAGCGCTGCTGCTGTTACTGCAATCGCTTGGCCATTTTTCCTGAGGAGGCCCTGGTCCCAGGCCACAGGACACCCCTCGTGACTGGGAGACTTCAGTCTGTTGGTCATCAACCAGTTGAGGAACTGGGGGAGAGCTGAATGAGAACAGAGATTCTCTGGATGTATTGATGTCCCTAATAAAGTTTTTACTGTTGTTTGTGCAGACCCCAGTGTCTCAAAGTGAGATTTTTTTTGCTGACATGACCCTTAAAATTCTTCTTCACCCCCACGCAATTTGCAGGAAGGGAGCTCTGGAAAGCTTGAGTGAGTTTCTCACATTTCCATAACTATGGGAGGAGCCAAGACTAGAGCTTTGATGTTTTGAGCAAAATTCTAGTTTTCCTTTCACGCTAATAAGCTACCTATCTAGCTGAACAAGAAAGTAGTAGCAACCTTCTCGAGGGTACTTCCTGCCCGGTGTCAAGGCTGAAGCTGGCTGCTGCGTGACTCTAGCATTTCCCGGAAGGTGCGGCAGAGTGAGAAAAATCAGATCCAGAATCTTCTGTTTTAATGGGCCCCATCTCCCCATGTCCTGTCTGTCCCTTGGGCACATTATGTCGTTATGTCCCTCCTCTGTTGCCTACTTTAATGCTTATCGAGAAGACAGAGGGAATTAGCAGGGGCTGGAGCTCAGCCCAGCACCATGAATGGGGGGGGGGGTGTACATTCTCATGTTTATTACTCAAGAATTTGTAAAATCCTCACTGTTGTTGAGACTCATATGATATAGAAGTTGTCTAATGCAAAGTAAAAGGTAGCAAGGATAAGGAGAATACGCTTTTTTTCATTGTCTTATTAAAAAAAAGGCTTCACTCAGGCTCACTTGGCATATGGAAAACTGCACCGGAAATAAGAGACTTTTAATGCAAACTGTGGACCCCTCCCTAAATAACGGGAGTTTGACCATAGTATATTCCAGCATGTTCTTTCTAGAACCTTCTCTAGTTCTAACCCCCTAGATAATAGCTTATCTTTGGCCCCAGACTCTAGTTCCCTGGCACGTCAGTTTGCTGAACCTCTCTAGAGGGAAAGGAAGTACAATCAAAATTTCAGAAGGGGGCAGGTCAGTTTGGGAAATTATAAGAATTCAGAACCATAGCTGGTAAATCCTATTTGGGGTGAAAAAAAGAAAAAGACATGTAGGCGTTTCCCAAAGATTACTGCCTTTCTAATGGCCCTGAAGACAGCTGCCAGAGAAATTCCTGAATAGAAAAAGGACACAATTTTTTTTAATCCAGTCGAATTGTTTTGGTCTTTTAAAAATTATATTTATCACATGCCAAAAATCTTTCTTCAGCATAGCCGAGCTTCTCAGGCCACAAACTCAAGCATGCACGCTTTCTAATAGTATTTATAAGATTAAAATACTTTACATTTATGATAATGTGGTTTACAACCGCCCCCTGTTCTACAGTGGCAAGTGGAAGCTTAACCAGTCTAAATAAGCTCAAGCATGTCAAGGTTTTCGCAGTCACTTCAAATTCAAGTTCAGTCAATTTCAGGACTTGTTTGCCTTTCCACTCGTCTCATCCAGGGCTTGCACTATAGTGCTGATGAGAAGGCGGTGCTGTCTGTTCCGCTTCTCATGCTATTGCTGCTCAACCACTTCGGTCCCTGCCTGCTGGCCTCGTTTGGGAAGCCTCCCACCCAGCCTGGGCACTGAGGAGCGCGTGCGCACGCACGCACGCACTCACTCACCCAAGCACTCAACCCCGCCTTCCTTCTCAGCTACTTCATCCTCTTTCAACTATTCAGTCCTCCATGGGATTCTTGAGGAATCTGAGACCACGTAGGCATCCCATGTAACTGGTGACAGTCTCCCAATAAAGATAACACCACAGGGATTTGCCTCCTCCCAAGGTCCTAGGAAAAAGATGGGACCTAGACCCAGGGATTTGCCAGCCACTTTATACAAACACATTCTTCTCAAATCTCTGTGTTGTTTGTTTTGCGAGAGTCGCACCGTAAATCCTCCAATCTTAGACTTGAAAATTCCAAGTCTAACAAATCAGAATTTGAGCCTTTGAGATGGTCTCTGTCTCTATTCACTTCACCTACACTGAAACGCCAAGGCTGAATGTTAAGTTAGTCCTGACTTTTTGCACTTCTATAGCAGTCGCCCTGCTGGTTCAGCGGAAGAGTATGAGAACCAGGCTGAATATTTAGGGAATAGGGAGACAATAGTAATAACAAAATATGATCCTGCCATATATCTTCATTCATCAGGAGTTAATCTCTGTCCTCACGTCTTCCTGCCCCAGAAATTCCATCTCCCCTTCCCACCTCCCACCCGAGGGCCTCACTTGTTACCACATTGCCAAAGGCAACGGCACCTAATGGCCAGGCCTGTTTCTAGCCCCTGTAAAACTTAACAGCATCCTCAAGATGTATTTGGCAGCCTGATGGCAGGGGTTTTCCAACTGCTTATGAAGTGAGCCAAACTGATGGGATACAAACACACACCCTTCAACAATGAATTCAACTGCAGCCCAGTACCTTCAACTTCATGCTAATGTGGTGACACAAAGCAGTACATTATGGAAAACAGAAGAAGAAGAGAAGCAGAAATTTTGGAAGAATGGGCGTTGCCAAAGGTAAAATGTCAACTCCTCTGAGGTCACCATAGTCGCATGGACACATTCTGGCTGGGGCTGTGATGTCAGAGTGGGAGGTCAGTTTTGATCAGGGGCTAGAAAATGAGTGGTGTTTTTCATTATTATTTAATGTTAATGAAAACTATTATGCTTTCCTGGCAATTAATCTTTTCTTGCCCTGTGCTAAGAACTTCAGAAGTGGTTTGTAGAATGCCACCGTGGTTTTGTTGTGGCGATGGAGGCAGCTTTTAAATACCCATTACTAGGGGGTGGGTAAGTGAAGTGTGGCAGAAAGAGGTTTGGATGTTTGGTACATCCCTCCATCCAATTGCCAAAGAAACAGCATCTATTTCTCTTCCATTTTCTAATTAGTATGTGGGGCATTTTATAGGAACCCCATATTGCTTGGTGTTATCGTGGAAGCGAGTCTTCCATGTTTCCCACATCCTGGGCCATGCCATTGAATGTTGCTCATCACATGTGTGTGAAGAAGCCACTGGGACTGAAAGGCCGTGGCGGAGGAGCGGTTAGGTTCAGTCTACATACATCTCAAGGTCCCTGGTTTGTGTCCTGGGGCCAGTGAGCACAGCCAAATGAAATAGTGCTTCTTCCTCCTCTCTCTTCCTGCCTGCCTCGACTCGCCTTCATTCCTGCCTGCACCTTTCCTTAAAAAAAAAAATAAATAAAGTCTTGAAACTAAAATTTGTCTAGAGTATATATAATAATTATGTATGCAAATAAAGCAAGAATTGTGAATTGTCTTAACACACTTGTCAAAAAGCATTAAATGGGAAGGTTATTTCTATGCCGTAGACTTCTGTCTCTCCAGAGTTCAAACACTCACTATCCTGAGTGCTCTCACTTTGCTGTAAGGGTTGATATTTCAGAATCTTCCAATGTTATTCTCCCATTTCAAGGCTAAATAGGGTGAGCGCTTGTGGAAGCAACCAGCCCTCTGCCCTTGAGAGAACACTTTCACTTTACCCATCTTCTTCCACCCTTATTTTCACTTAGCCACTTAAGCTTCAATTTGCTTGAGGAGAGAGAGAGAGAGAGAGAGAGAGAGAGAAAGAGAGAGAGAGAGAGACTATTTAGACTTTTCGGGATCCCTTCAATATCCACTTAAATTTTAAGCTTGTCAATTTCTGCAAAGAAGACAGCTGGAGTTTTGACAGGGATTGCTCAATGCATAGATCAATGGGGAAGTATAGCCATCTTAACAGTATTGTTAAAATTTGAACTGAAGTCTTTCAATATGTTGGCCTTAACCCAAAAAAGCAGTCACTTCACCAACACAAATGGGTTTTGTAGCATGTCCCAGTAGCCGAGTGAGTAAGTCCACTGGAGATAGTTCACACACATCCCAAGGATCTGGGTTTGTGTCCTGGGGCTGGAGGAAACAACCAAGATGAACAAATAAATAAAGAATTGCTTCTTCCTCCTTTCTCCTCCTGCCTGCTGGCCTTCATTCCTGCCTGCATATCTGCTTTGAAAAACAATCAGGTTTATGCAAATTAAAACAACAATGAGATGTCATCTTATACCTGAGAGACTGGCTATTCTCCAAAAGTCTGGAAACAACACATGCTGGTGAGGATGTGGAGAAAAGGGGACACTTTTACACTGTTGGTGGGAGTGCAAATGGGTGCAGCCCCCATGGAGAACAGTTTGGAGATTCCTCAAAAAACTGAAGATTGAACTCCGATATGATCCTGTCATTCCACCTCTGGGCATCTACCGGAAAGATACAAAAGCACCATCCACAGAGATGTCTGCATCCCCGTATTTACTGCAGCCCTATTCACAATAGCTAAGAACTGGAAACTACCCAAGTGCCCAACTTCAGATAAATGAACCAAGACAATGTGGTCCATATAGACAATGGAATATGACACAGCCCTTAGAAGAAATGAAACCCTGTCATTTGAATCCACATGGATGGAACCAGAGGGAATGATGCTAAGTGAAACAAGTCAAAAGAAGAAAGACAGATACCAGATGACCTCACTCACAGGTGGAAAGTGAATAGACAAAACTAAGGAACAGATAAAACATGATCACCCCTGGAACATTTGCAACAGAATTGAAGTGACCAACAGGGACTGGGGTGGGTGGGGCAAATGGTGGTGGAGCCCCCTGGACAATGGGGAAGAATAGTTGGTGATGTGGTGGAGGGCAGGGTATGTTGAAACGTGTAAGAAATGGGGAACCTATACATAGGAACTTGTTTTAATGTGTAGAATAATTACTACAATAAAAAAATAAAAACAAACAAATAACGAACAGGTTGATTCTGAAATAGCAAAAGACCAATTTGAAAAGCGCATCAAGACACGTGTGGTCCCCTTGAGCTAAGAAACACCTCCTCGTATAGCCTTTAGGGGGCTCCTGCCAGGTTAGACAGAGCCCCAGGCACAGACAGTCACCACTGGCCTTTGGAGCCTGCTCTTCCCTTGTGGAAAATCAACACCTCGAAAGAGCAAGGCACAAGGGCAGCAGAGACCCCAGCACTCTCAGCCTGCTACTGCAGGGGAGTGTCTGGACCCTAGGAGTAGTGTCTGGGTGGAGGAGAGTCAGGAACCTTTTACCTGGAGGGGAATGAGGCCAGGCACTGGTGATGACACTACAGTCAGAGCATGGGGAAGGGAGAGGATTAATCAGAAATCACAGACTCTTGATGTTCTTCCTGATATCAGACTATTTTCTTGAATAAATGTTTGTAATCCATTCAGACGAAAGAGCTAGAAATTTTTATGCTACTTTTCTGGGATGACAAGATTGTCTAAGCTTCACCGAATAGCCCTTACAATGACCACTTTTAAGTCTCGATGACTGTCCCCAACATCATGAGGCCATAAATGGGAAAAAGGGCAAAGAGTTACCACTGGATCAGACCACCACTGTATTATATTCCAGGGATGATCCTGCCAGAGAATGACGATGAGACTGATTTCAAGACCCCTCTTACTTGTGGCACCTTTGAATTCAATATCATTCATGCCCAAGGATTTACAACAATATGATTTATCTAGAATACCTGTCTCTTAAAAGGGCAAAATGTTTAAGGAAAAGGTCAAGTAGCAAGGATGGGTCAGGACGGCACAAGGGACAGATGTCTGGGCTGGAGCAGGGCCCTCCTGTCTCCCACAAACACAGCGCCGGGATGTGAACCATCAACAAACCCAGATGGGAGGACAGGGAAGGACGGGCAGCGCTCCTGACGTCAGACGTCAGGCGTCAGAGAACATCTCCAGGGCCAGAGACTTTCCACAGTCAGGAAAGATGAATTCTTTCTGGGGGAGCAGGCCGGCCTCTGACCCCGCCTGGTCCCAGCATAGGGGCCTCCCCACCTGCTAGCACCTGTGAAGCCACGTCAGAGAATTCTGCTGGGCCCCCAGAATCCAGAGCAAGATGGTGTGGACATGGGGACCCACGTGACCCCCTGGTGCCGAGACACCCCAGGTGAAAGGAGGGTCCGTCATGCAAGGAAAACAAGCTTACGCTTGAGACAAGATTTATTCTTGGAGGGACCGTGGGGAGTGCTGTGAATTGGAGCATCACCTCCACGAGGGACATCTGGGTGCTCACAGAGAAACAGGTGACGCCCTGGTGTCCTGTAGATGCACAGTGTCGCCAAGGTCCAGGCCACATGGCACATTTCGGCACCTGCGTGTCAGGTGGGAGGGCTCAGGACTCTGACTGCTCAGGCCCTTTCCTCTGCTGGGTCTCCACTCCTGCGCCCTCACACGTGATCAGGGGACAGGGACTCCCCACCCTGCCCTCTGACCTTCTCTTCCACCTTCTCTCTCCACAAGCCTCCTCCCTGGATTCTTATCCTGCAAGTTCTGTGTCTTCCTTTTCTGACTCCTCTCTGTGTCTGGTCTGTGCCTCTGTCTCCCCTTCTCCTCCCCTCCACCTCTACCCACCTCCCCCCCTCACTTTCTGCACCCCCAGCATCAGCTCCTCCTCTTCCTCCTGCAAGATCACCTCACCAGCCTCCAGCCCCCGCCCTCCTCTCCGCATTGCCTCCCCTCTCCCTGTGCAGTTCCTTCTCTCTCTGTGTCCTGTGTTCACTCTCTCACCTGATCTTATCAGCAATACTTCCAAGTTTTGTCCCAGTTAAAGTCTGCAGTGAGTGAGCACCAATATTTGGTGACTAAACGCCCCTCAGTGGTGCATTCAGAGATCATTCTGTCTTGATAGGCAAAGGGAAAGACACATTTGGCAAAATCTGAAAAGTGGGAGGAATGGGTGAGAAGACTCATGGTGGAAAGATGATTTTCAGTCTTGTCAGCAGAAGGGGACCTGAATGGAGCTCCGGGGGCTGGGTGAGGAGATGTCTGGGGTCCTCAGGGGACAACTGTGCACATTCCCCTCACAGGAAAGCCTGGAAGTCCTCATACAAGGAAAAGCTGCCACTCACCCTCACTTTTACACTCTTTCCATTTTCCCAAGTACTCTCCTGTCAGGGAGCACCACGGCTTGCAGAAAAGCAAGGAAGTGCAATCAAAGTACTTCTTCCCATTGTAGAAGAATGGGAAGACACAACTACCATCTGGAAAAAAGCAAAGACAAGTTTCTGTTAATTCACTCTGTGATGCAAAATGAAGTCTGCAGTCACCCAGGAAGCTTCCTCCAGAGCCGGTCCATCGTCGCCAAGCATAGCGACAGGGCTCTGTGGTAAACAGCCTGCTACATCTTCAGTGTGACGCAGCCCAGCCCCCAGGGACAAGGACAGGCCCTATGACTGTCCACTAGTGACCAGAATGGACCAAAGACGTGTTTCGTGGGCATCACAATGTGGAGACAGAGGATCTTATCCTTTCACAAGGTGTGGCACCATCACTTGAGAACCTGTGACTGGTGTGTCTGCAGCTGTGGTCTCTGTGTCACCAGCTTCAACACCAAACACTAAACGCTTCCACGTCTGTGATCACAGCTGACTTCTTGGTTTGGGCAGAATTCTGTCTCACGTGAATGGAAACCGGATCATTATCTGAGCCACATTTTGGTTCCACAAAGAGAGATTCAGCAGGACTGACTGACATGGGACAGGATTAGCGGTGACAAGGCAGGAAGTCAGAGGCCGGGGTGGGCATGAGGGCCCGTCAGGGATCGTTGCCGGGTGAGCCGTCTCAGCCTCCTCCCGAGTGAACTGAGGCGACACGGCGTCTCCCGGGGGTGCCTGCTTCCATTGGGCACCTTCTCCGCGGCCTCCCCGACTGTGCCTCTGCCCAGGCT